>CAUYLG010046684.1:0-195629 GCA_963573385.1 Cacajao melanocephalus | reverse complement strand
GGAGAGGATGTGGAGAAATAGGAACACTCTTAAATAGTTGGTGGGAATGTAAATTAATTCAACCATTGTGGAAGACAGTGTGGTGATTTCTCAAGGATCTAGAAATAGAAATTCCATTTGACCCAGCAATCCCATTACTGGGTATATACCCAAAGAACTATAAATTGTTCTACTGTAAAGACACATGCACACGTATGTTCATTGAAGCCCTGTGTACAATAGCAAAGACCTGGAACCAACCCAAATGCCCATCAATGATAGACTGGACAAAGAAAATGTGGTACATATACACCATGGAATACTGTGCAGCCATAAAAAATGGTAAGTCCATGTCCTTTGTAGGGACTTTGATGAATCTGGAAACCATCATTCTCAGCAAACTGACACAAGAACAGAAAGCCAAACACCTTATGTTCTCACTCATAGGTGGGTGTTGATCAACGAGAACACGTGGACACAGGGAGAGGAGCATCACACACTGGGGGCAGTTGCGGGGGGGTAGGAGAGAGAGTGGGGGGTGGGGAGGGGAGGGGAGGGAAAATATGGGAAGAAATGCCAGATATAGTATGCACCTAAAGTAAAAGAAAGAAAGAAAGAGAAAGAGAAAGAAAGAAAAAAGAAAGAAAGAAAGAAAGAAAGAAAGAAAGAAAGAAAGAAAGAAAGAAAGAAAACATCAAAAAAAATATATATATATAGGTGTATGTGTATGTGTGTGTATGGCACTTGAAACTGACCCTTACTAAGTACTCAGTAAATGCCAGCTGCTAATAATAAGAGAAAGGGAAAAATTAGTGAAAGTGAAGGAATAAGTCTTTCACGTTAATTTGCTTGAACAAACCTCATTCAACACAATAATATATTCAAAAGATGACAAGGGAGAAAACACAAAATAGGGGAAATCAACCAGGCAACCAGAAAAGCAACTTTACAGGAGTAGGTTTATTAACAGTAGCTACATGATACTTACCTACATGATGCTGGGCACTAGAATTCATACTATGAATTGGAGCACAAGAGATGACAATAGAGCACCCTACATCACTCCAGGACAACGTGATTGCCTTGCTGAGATGGAGAAAGGCATGTAATGATCTGATGGCTTCTCTAAGCCTAAAATGGGAAAGTCCAGTTCAATTCCCTTTATTTATTTATTTTTTTGAGATGGAGTCTCCCTCTTGTTGCCCAGGCTGGAGTACAATGGCACAATCTCGGCTCACTGCAACCTCTGCCTCCCAGGTTGAAGCAATTCTCCTGCCTCAGCCTCCCAAATAGCTGGGATTACAAGCATGTGCCACCATGCCCGGCTAATTTTGTATTTTTAGTAGAGATGGCGTTTCTCCATGTTGGTCAGGCTGGTCTTGAACTCCCAACCTCAGGTGATCTGCCTGCCTCGGCCTCCCAAATTGCTGAGATTATAGGCATGAGCTGCTGCACCTGGCCCCAATTCCCATTTAAATGCATTTCCTGAAACATCCTCAAGCTCAGCTGAGACCTACTAAGTTTAAGAATTTTTTACTCTTTCATAGAAAAAAACTGTAACCAACATGACCTGTAAAACTTATTGATTATTGGGTCTTCCTGTGCCATTAAACAGCCAAAGGCCTGAATCTTTTAAAGGACATGGACAATAAGAAGCAGAATTTCCGATCATTCATAATATGGCAAAATTTTGGCTGCCCACTTAAATTTAAGAAATGCTTATTGTTTGTATAAAAACAATACTATTTTAATATAGAATCATTCAAGGTATCTAAAAAAATATGTGATAGACACAATGCATATCATCATGGATTGAACTCCTAAAATAAATACGAATGATTGACTTACAATAAAAATCTTTCTCGAATTATTGAGAAAATATTTCTCCTTGACACAGAAGACACTTCAGAGAAAAAACTTCCTATACTGGCTTTAGTTTCAAGAGCTCCTGTTATTTAAGAATAAAACTTCAAATTTATTTGGTGTATTTAAATGTAATAGTTTTAAGTCACTGTGTTTTAAGCAGATAATTCTGAATTTCTATTGTGGGGAAGACTGCCATAATCATACAGTGATAATAAATTTATTGAATTTATCTATATTTAGCAAGGTGCCTATCAGTGGTATGTAAGTAAGAATTAAGAATCAAGCTACTAGGTATAAGCTATAAGAACTATTATTCATTCATTTATTTTTATTACACTTCCAAGTCCTATTCTTGCATCATTTTAGATAACCAGAAAATATATTTAGACTTTCTTAGTCGAGATCACTGTTCACTCTATAAAGTTTTCGTACTATTTTCTTAATATTTTGTTGGAAGGAGTTAAAAGATGGACAAGCTTTCCTCTTCTGAGAAATCTGTCAAATTTCTGTTAGTATATAATCCTTCAAAAAAGTGTCTATTCTTTAGAATTTGGCATTTCTTTTCATCTACAGCAGAAAACTAATAAATGATCGTTTCATTTTTGCTTTGATTCCCATCATATTTGATACAAAATTGAATATTCAAATATAATCATCATTTTATCCAAGCTGTTGGAAGTATTATCTCTCTTTTTTTCTCCTCAATTTAATTTTACAAGCACAAAGGTCTGTGTGCCCTTGTATTAAATAAGGGTTTGTTTCTAAAAGCAGTCAATTCGTAAGTTACCTAAAATTGTTTGTACAGTTGGCATGGTGAAAATTAAAATAAATAAGTAAAGAGCAGTAAGGATATAGTTCTGAGATCATACAGATTATAAACACCAAGAAAACAACAAAAAATACATATATTTGTGACAAAATGATTGGGAAAACTGAGTTGCAAAGCAAGTGATATTTAGAGATTGCAAACGTAAGTAAACTAATGATTTAACTCTTCTAAAATTGCATATATAAATGAACTAATGACCTTTCTTTCTCTCTTTCTCTTTTTCCCTCCCTCCCTTTCTCACTCCCTCCCTCCCCCCTCTTTCTCTTTCTTTCTTTCCTCCCTCCCTCCCCTCCTTTCTTCCTTCCTTCCATTTTTCCTTCATTCCTTCATTTTTTTCCTTCCTTCCTTCCTGTCTCTCTCTCTCTTTCTTCTGAAAGACTCTCACTACGTGGCCCAGGCTGGAAAGCAGTGGCACGATCACAGCTCATTGCAGCCTCAACCTCCCAAGGTCTAACAATCATCTCAGCTCAACCTCCCGAGTATGTAGAACTACACACGTGCGCTACCATGCCCGGCTGTTTTTAAAAAATTTTTTGTGGAAAGGGGGTCTCACTATGTTGCCTACATTGGTCTTAAACGCCTAGCCTTAAGTGATCCTCCATCTCTACCTCACAAAGTACTGGGATTACAGGCCTGAGCCACTGCACCTCCCCTTACTTTTCTTAAATAGTAGTCATTGCCATGGAAATTTATAAAAATACTTGTAATGATATTATTGTTTCTTGCTTTATCCATATATTTGAAGATTTTGAACATTTTCTGAGTGATGTTTTCTCTCTCAATCTATACCCAATACTCACCATAAACAAGAAGTCAGTGACTAAGTGAAACAAGCTCTTTTTTCCTAAGATGGCTCTCAGAAAAGTGAAAGGCCAAACTTTTTACTAGATGAATCCATTCATATGTGATGCCTTATGATGGCCCATGTTATCACAGCTTTAAAATCAGTATCAAATAATTTACAGAATCCAAAAAAAATTGCTGCTGTTTTTTAGGAAGCCAAAGAATAGCTATAACCAAATTTTATGATTTTAATAACATACATTCTTTATACTCATAAAGTAATATGGTGCTCAATTTCAAAATAATAAATCACATCAAAATATGAATAACACTCCTTACAAATGAAAATATGTGATTTACAATATCATACTATTCATGTATATGCTGTATATCTTTATCAATCATCTAAATAAACCATGTTATTAAGGAACTGTTGAATGCAAACAGTTAAAGCATTTTGCTATTCTGGTTTTTTATAGCACAAAAAGTTTCTGTAATAGCTCTACCATAAATACAGGCGTAATGTAGTACAAAAGAGAGACTTTAAATATTGATTGATATTTGGAGGTATTAACTTCAAACAATTCTCATTTCAATAATAACTGAAAACTCAGAAACTAAGGAAATAGAACTCTAATGAATTTAAGAATGAATTGTACTGATCAGTGAAGCTCTTTGTAAGCTCTGCAGTTTTTAATATGCTAGGTCGTTTAGCATAGGGAAGAGCACACTGAGTTGTGCTTCAAATGACTTACCTTCTGATTTTGTAAATAAAGTTTTATTAGAACATAGTTGTGCCAGTTTGTTGATGTTACTATCCATGGCTGCTTTCTCACTACAATAGCAGAGTTGGATAGCTGTGACACATACCTGAGGCCCTCAGAGCCTAAACTATTTACTACCTGCCCCTTGACAGAAAATGTTTACTGACTCCTGATTTAGAGGATGTTGAGAATGGAGGCTTTATTTCTTGCAATGATAATTGCTTTGGGATTTTTTTTTTCTTAAATACCAAAAACAGAGGAAGGCAGTTATTGCCCTTCTACTTAGCAAACATCTTTTACATGAGAAGATAAACTATTTCAGCTCCAGATAATAGGATGGTTTCTTGCCAGTTTTTATCATGTACCTGACGCTATACAAGGAAGGTTATATGGATTAATTCTCATAGCAATACTTAGAGATTGATAGTATTTTGTAGAATTATTGTATTGATGGCTCCAAATAATGGGCTCTCATCTGTACTCTCCATGCTGTAACTGTGTAGTCTCCATTCATTTTGACTTCGGGCTACTCTTATGAATTGCTTTGGCAAAGTAACATTGTGCCCATTCTGAGCTTAGATCTCATGTTTTTTGAGCTCTGCCACTGTCATGAGGACAAACCCAGGCTGGTCAGAGAGACCATGTGCATCAGAACTGAACAACCCTACCAAAGCTATTCTATACCTGCTAGTTCTCAGCTAATGTACCAGATGAGTATAGTTGTCTGAATAAGCCAATGTGAGATTAGTCAAGTCCAACCTAAGGTGAAAACAGTAAATGATGATTGTTTTACACTGTCACGCCTGTGGGTGGTTTGTTAAACACCAGAAGCTAACTAATAGAGCAGTGTTTTATATTGCATTTTACAGGGAACTAAACTGAGGCAGCATTAGGTTAACTAATTTTATTGAGAATGCATAGCTATTGATTGGTAACAATCATAATAATATAACAAATAAAATTAATATAAATAATAAAATAAACATAAGAACAAAAGTTTAAAAGAGTAAACTTATAACTAATGAGACAAGATTGGTAACTAGGAATCAAACCATTACATTTAGGGTAAGAAGAACTACAACTTGAAATCACCAAGTGTGAGGACTTTTCCCTCTCCCCATTCCCATTCGCTTGTGAAAAGTAGTTGGAAGACATTAGAGAGAATCCTATTATTGCCTCATCTGTGAAGTTCAGAAGTGCAGGGACAGGACAAATAATAGCTCTGTCTGACTGAGAGGCTGACTGATAAAGCAGTATGTTCGATCCTTGCTGTTGTAATAAAACTCCTGAAATGGTCCATAAAGCTCAGCAGACAAGAAGGAAAAAGTAGATGAGCCACATGGAGACGCAACAGACATCCAAGAGAGGAGCCGAAGGTACATAAATCAGAGGTGGACACTTGGTGTTAAGAGACCTGACACTGACCTCAGTTTTCTAAACAGAAATTCCCCAGCAAATTTCACAAATATTTCAAGTAAAAGCACATACATTAATTAATATACACACTATGAAATAATAAGCTGGACACAGAGATTACAGAAAGATATCTTTACTATTTTGTTTACAATGGCCAGATCACATTTTCATTTCTTATATGAAATAATTGTTTTTGAAATTCTAACGGTAGGGGTTATAGTGGTAGAGAATAGGAAGCTAGATCCAGACTGCAAGAAATGGTGAGTGGCAGGGCAGGAAACAAATGAGGCCCGCCTCACAAAACCCCATGACAATTTCCCCAATCATAAACCAAACTAAAGAGAAATCTGTGGCCTACCTCCTGAGGAGAAACAAACAATGGATTTTGCACAGCATAATTAATTTCTTTGTATGAATTTAACAGTTACTTAAAATCTAGATTATGTTTCCTATGAAACACTACCTTAGGGAAAAATAAGTAATTTCTTTAATACCAAAAAACAAAATAAAACAAAAAACTGAAGGCACTTCAGATGACTATTGACTAAACACTGAATAGTAAAAAGTGTGATACTCATATAGTACAATAATAGTATTCAACACTGAAAATAGAGTTTACTATGTCAATTAAAAGAATATCATGAACTATATTAATGAGAAAAGTAAATAGCAAAATAATTGCATGATTCCATTTGTAAAAAAGTTGATACACACAAAACTAAGCACTATCTTGTTTAGGGACACACGCATGCGTGGTAAAACTACCAGAAAAGGTAATGGGATGAGAAACACAAAATTGAAAGTACCAGCTACCTCTGAATGAGAAACGAAGGATTTGTTACTTGGGAGGGGCAAATGGTGGCTTTCAAAAGCATTGATGATGAGTTTCTATTGAGAGGTAAGCACCGCTGTGCTCACTTTTAATATTACCTATACCTTACATAAATTACGTATAGTGTAGAATTGACACACATTTACTATAAGATAGTATCTTTTCACCAGGTTGATTAGTACACTTGTTTCCGTAACAAATTAAAAAAAAATTTTTCCCAGTGCTTTCATCTAAAATGGTGTCACTGACCTTGAGTAAGTGACAATGACATGTGGTCTTCATCCATTTTGAGAAATTACCTGTAAAAGCAACCTTTGGTCCACAAGTACTAAACCGAAGGTGTGTTAGTATGAAGTATTCAATGTCCCTTTTGTTTGTTGTGTGTCACGAACAACATAATTTAATTCTCTTTGAGACTGATTTTGAAAATAAAAGTGAACAAATATTCAACTAAAAGGAGCAAAGAACATGTAACAGTTCTATAGCCAATTCAGTTATGCATTAAAAAAAAAAAAGGAATCACTTCCAGTAAGCTGGGCTTTACATCCTAATAAACTTACGATAAGGATCTCTTTGTCACCTTCAGAAAGAGTGCAAAACTCTTGTCTCCCTGGCACTGAGTACTCCTGCTTTAGGAGGCACTGGGAGGTGACAGAAGTAGTTGCATAAATAATGAAATGTGTGCTGGCTTCTAAGCTACTAAGAACACCAGATGTTGATTAAATTTTTATAGCTCCATGACAGATTTTTTTTTCTCCTTCTCTTTTCCTGTGCTTCTTTTATGGTTGTTACTATTTTTTCTCTCAAAAGCATAGGAAAAAGAACACAGGCACACACTCACACACATCGATAAACTGTGCAAAGTGCTGGCTTATCGGCAGACTAGAGTACGGATCTTGTTAGGCACTGTAAGTTGAACCAGACTTCTTGACAAATCCAATAGAAAAGCATCTTGACCTACAATGTAGTTTCTTTGTAATTTGTGATTGCTTTCTGGAATAGCTCAGAGAAGAAGAGGAAATCTGCCTGATAAGAAAAACTCAGTCGGGACAGGCTGAGGACCAACACACAGGGGCCAAGATTCTGAGAGCCCCAAACTCCCTGTAACTCTGATTTTGTAAATCGAAGGTGAAAAACAGAGACAAAAAGGTATTTTGTAGGGCAGAAGGGTAGTTTATGATGTTTCTCTTTTGATGGATTACCTGCTATCTGGTACATCGACTGAGAGAGACCACAAGGTTACAGGGAACATAAACTGAAGCAGAACACTGGCATTTCCAGAATTCTACACGGGTCCTGCAGCTTTGAAACATGACTGGCTTGTTCAAGGCCATCAATTCTCTGGGCAGCACCATGCCGGGTGGAATATGCAATTTGTATGATTATAGTTATCATTATTGCATCAAGCTGAACCACATTTTCAGCTCTGTGAACTAGAGGGAGGAAAGGCACCAGAGGGGCTTGGATTCAGACTAACAAAGAAATGGGAAGGGCAGAGGAGAGAAATTTGGAAATTCCTTTTACTCCCTTGTCTGCTTGTTTCCATTTGTTCAACCCTAGAACAAATATCTGGGTTCTAATTAGACAGACTCTGATTCAATGGTAAATAAGGCCAAAGTGTCTGCATTTTGATAAGCACCCCTAGGTAATCTTTAGGAAATTTTTAAATGGTACAAAACTGGATAGATTATGGTTGGTTCCTTATGAGATTTAAGAACCCCATAAACATTTCTCTTTTCTCTGATAAGCCTGGCGTACTGCTATTGGTTAAACCTTTGGGTTTTGTTAGATGACTGAATATAAGCTCCTTGAGTGACAAGACTTTGGTTTCTCTGTCCCCAGAAGAGTGTTTAGCATGGAGTAGGCATCAATCAATAAATACATGTTTAATCTGTGAGGTTATGCATACTCAAAGTCATCTTTATCATTGAACATTAGATTCTATTGGCTAAAGAAGGCTAAAGCCTTAACCTAAAGCTTCTCATTCATTTGCTCTATGTCCTGGACAAATTATTATTATTATTATTATATTATTATTATATTTGAGACGGAATCTCTGTCACCAGGATGGAGTGCAGTGGTACGATCTCAGCTCACTGCAACCTCCGCCTCCTGTGTTCACATGATTCTCCTGCCTCAGCCTCCTGAGTAGCTGGGACTACAGGCGCCTGCCATCACGTCCGGCTAATTTTTGTATTTTTAGTAGAGACAGGGTTTCACCATGTTGGCCAGGATGTCTTGACCTCTTGACCTTGTGATCCACCCACCTCGGCTTCTCAAAGTGCTGGGATTACAGGCGTGAGCCACTGTGCCCAGCCTGGACAATAATTTTTAAAAAGGTAGTATAGATTTATTTCAAGGTGTGTATTTCCTAGAGGTAAATAAAGCCTGTGCTTCTCCCCTGAGACCACAACTCCTGTTGACAGCTGCTTTATTGGCATATCTTCCTCGTTGACTAGGGTCAAATTTTCCCTTTGGGCATGAGCTCTATCGATCAAAAGAATCTGTGCTCTGTGAATTTCTGAGATTGCCTGTTCTATAAGAAGAATAACAGCTGGTAAAATGGAGGCTGCAATTACATTTTGGAAAACAAATAAAAGTCTCTGAATTGATAAAAGTCAAAGGACATTCCAAATAGTTCAACTTTTGACTTGGATTGATTCAGTTTAAGCACTCTATCCTCAGTATGGGGATATTGTTTCCTGAGCCACTGACTCTTGCATGTCTTATCTTTTAAATTTTTATTAATACTATTTAGGGAGCCCCATCAAGGACTCTATAGGGAGTATACAAATGTGTCTATATATCTATATTTATACCTATCTTTCTATCTGTACATATACACACACACACACCCCTATACAGACACTATAATGAAGATGTCAACAGTGACAAAACTCTGTAACTTTGACACTGTGTCACTTGAAAACACTTATAAGAAATCTCCAAAAATTCAAATGAAACAAACCTCTGAAAGCATAACAACATTAGGTAACGTGATAATATATCATTTGAATTCATTTTTCTGGACCATTGAACAGAAGCTAGTTCATTTCAAAGATTAAATTTTTCTTAATTAGATAGATGAAGTCTAGGGTCAAAACTTAGCTAGAGTATTGACATTATTAAAATGCTAGATATTTGTACTATGAGCTTAAAGAAATATTCTTTACATGGGAGGCTGAGGCAGGGAGATCCCTGAGGCCAGGAACTCAAGACCAGCCTGGGCAACATAGCAAGACCCTCCTTCTGAAAAAAAATGTTTTTTTTCAGTTTGCCAGGCATGGTGTCACATGCCTATAATTCCAACAGAAAGATCACTTGAGCCCTGGAATTTGAGGCTGCAGTGAGCTATGATCATGCCCTAGTACTATAGCCTGAGAGACAGTTTGAGACTCTGCCTCTAAAAACTAAAAAAATAAAATAAAATTAATTTTTAAAGAAACATGCAGATGATCAAAGCATCGTCAATTACATTAAAACTGAAATCTGTGTCCAGAATGCCCAGAAGTGGCATAATATAAATTTTGTTTCATTTGTTAATATAACAAATTGCAAGTGATTCATAGATAACATTTGAAGATAACATTTGAGGAGAGTAGGGTCTTGAGCTTTCTTAAAAAGTGACATTTTAATTGACTCTAACATAGAAGCATCTTGGAGGGAAAATACTGTTTTGCTCCAGTTATTATGGTATTTGAATGAAATGCTAGAGAAAGTTCAGTGACATTTTTCTTTTATTAGTTCTGGTTTTGCTTTTCGATTGTTTCTTTGTTTTGCTAAATACTAGTTCCTGGAAAAGTACTAAAGTCAGTAATGGTTTTAATATGAGGAGACTTCAGTGTGCTCTTAGCTGAGATGATCTGAGACATATGTGCTTCTCTGTGCATGATCAAGAGTAAAGCATTATTTAATTCCTACCAAGTGTCAGATACTATTCTAGGTTTTGGGATATAGCAACAAGCAAAGGGAAGTTCCTGGTGTCGTGGAGCTCACATTGTAATTGGCAATGATAGACAATAAACGGTTATGCAATATTTCCAATGATGACAAACACTGTGGGGAAAAAAAGCTAGAAAAAATTGGTTAAGGGTTGGAGAGTGATGTCATGGGTGCCATTTTATAAATATTGGGGAGGAGCAACATTCAAACAAAGGACATTCCAACAAAGACTTGATTGAAGAGTGTGAGTCACGTAAATGTCTCCAGGAAGAGCTTCACAAGCAGTAGCTACGCAGGAGCAGAGACAGTAAGTGGAAGCATAGTTGGCAGTTTCACCACCAAGGAGTTAGGGCTGCTGGAGTGAACTTTGAGAAGGAAAGAATGGTGAGGTATAAAGTCAAACAGGTTAGCCAGAGGTCATATAATATGGGTTCCTCATGACCGTAATATTCTGAGTGAGATGAAAATTTGTTAGAGGTATTTGAGCTTAAATGACATATTCTGTTTTATTTCAACAGAATCATTCTGGCTACTACGTGAACAAAAACCATAGCAGGCAAGGAACAGAGGCCAAGAAGCAAGTGTGAAGCCAAAGAACAGGCTAAGTGAGGGATGATGACTCACTCACTGGCTAGCTGAGCAGATCTTGGGTATGTAGAAATCTACATTTCTTTCGAATGTTTTGACTTAGAAGCTTCCATCTGTGACATAATGAATCGTGACTCACTCATTGGCTAGCTGAGTAGTTCTTGGGTATGTAGAAATCTTCATTTCTTTTCATGTTTTGATCAGAAGCTTCCATTTGGGACATAAATGAAAGTCTCATTTGATTACCATCCAAAGCAACTATGAGCAAAGGTACCATCTCTGGCTTGAAGTTATCTCCAACTTATTGCCTATGATGAAGAACAACATTATCAGAATGACAGAAGGCAATTTGTCAATTTTATTTTCATGTTTTAGCCTTATTGAACGGATGTTTATAGAGCAAGAGTATTATCATTGAAATGATTTAATATCGGTTATTCCTTCTTAGGTCCATGATTGAATTTTATTCTTATGATGTAGGGAAAAGAGAACAAAGGATCTTAGATGATGGACTTGGAATTGTTGAATCTTTTCTCTGCAGGAAGCAGTGTTTCTTGTATGTGAGGGTCAAGTGTATCCAGGAAACAAATGCAAAAAAGAAGACTTAACCTTCAAGAAAATATATATCTAATTTTGGATCTGTCACAGCAGCATTAAAAAAAATGAAAACAAAGAGTGGAAAAAGGGAGATTACATAGCAGAACAGATGGTTGCCTCCTGGATTTTCATTCTTTTCTTTTATCTCTGCAGCCTTGAAGATTTATTGGTACCCATTTCATTTGTCTTTCTCTGAATTTAACATTGAGGTGATGAGATGGAATATTACCTGTGTGCTTTGGAACATCTATGAGTGACATGTAATAGTTGCCTGGGAAACTAGAGATGAAATTCTACAGGTCTTTGAAATGCTTTACATTTGAGAATGAAGCTCAGTTGAAGTTTGAACAGCACACTGACAGTGAGTGTTGATCCCACAAATTGTCTGTTAAGATAGTTGAGCTTCAGATAACATAAAAACCCCCACTCAAAGTGCCTTAACTAAAAAAGAAATTTATAATCCAATATAACGGAAAGTCCAGAGGCAGAGTGGGCTCCTGATGTGTTGTGGTAACAGGCTGAATGCAATGAAGGACTCAAGTCCTTTTAATCTTTCTCCTCTGTTTTCCTCAAACTTAACTACGTCCTAAGTCTAGTTGTCCAGCGATTTCAGGATGGCTGTCAATGACCATCATGGTGGCATTAATTCTTATTTGCTACTTGCAGAAAAATAAAGGGGATATTTCTCCTTCATGCATATAAAATATTTCTTATCTTCAATCTGATTGGAAAAACTTAATTCACATGTCCACCTCCAGACTAGGGGATGCCATTAGCTGAATGGCTTAAAACACCAAAATTCCAAGTGAGGCTACATATACTGTGAATCTCTGGATTAAAGAGCCTCTCCTAGGAGGAAGAAAGAGGAAAATGGGTGTTAGGTATCATCTCTATCATAAATGGAGAGGAAATTGTTAACAGCAAATTGTATGCTGGAAAAAAAATGTTCAAAAAATGAAATCTTCCTCCAAGTTTCATTATGCTATTGCTTGCCATCAAATCGTGGACATGTGCTTTCCCCATTAAAGAGAAAAATGGGAAAGAAGGAAGAAATTCTGGTGATTCCATCTTTTGTCCTTTTCACAGTATTTTGAAGCTCTCCATTAAGGCATTTAGAAATAGTAATTTTAAAACATAAGTGATTCTATTGGCTTTGTTGCGCATCCAGAAGTTAAGATCAGTCAATACTTGTGATGTTGTAACAATAGTTTTCTCAATACACTTTCCTGTATTCGAAATTTCTAATTTAAGACACCTGAAGTTATATTAACTATACCTATAGATATAAGCAGGAAAGAAATTAAGTTTCTTCTATAATATACCTATAGATATATATAAAACAGGTCTTTTGAGACTTTTTAATTTCCTTCCAAGATCATAAAAAATTTCTTTGTTAAAAATAATTTTAGCAGATGAAGACCTGACAAAGCAACAGTAGATATAATTAGCTCTTGCTCTGTTGCAATCTATATATGAAAAAATGTATTCATTTTCTATTAATGCGCCATAAATTACTACAAAATTGGTGGCTTACAAAAATGTTAATTTATTGTCTTACAGTTTTTCCATCTGAGCGTGGTATGGTTTCACAGGGTTGCAATCAAGACTGCAGCCAAGGGTTAGTCACACTGTCATTCTGCTCTGGGGCTGCATCTTCTTCCAAGCTCATTAATGTTATTGGCAGAATTCAATATCTTGTAGTTGTGAGACAGTCTTCATTTTTTTACTAGATGCTGACCAGAGACCATTCTTGGCTCCTAGAGGTCATATTGAGCTACTAAGCTGTGTTTGTTTACTTCTAGGACTGCAGCAGCCTCTCTTTTTGAATTTGAATCTCTGACATTTTATGTCTCTGACTTCTTGACTCAGATCTAAAAGCTCATGTGATTAGATCAGGCTCACTGGATAATCTCCTTATCTTAAAGTCAGTTGAATTGGGACCACAATTTGAAGTGCAAAATCCATTCATTGTAGTATCTAGAACTGAATAACTGGGTAAAATGTGTGCATATCAGGAGGTTCCAACACATGAGAGCTGAGCTGACAATGAAGACATTCCACCTTTCAGGCAAGAGATTCAAATTAGCTCAGCTCTCATAATTTGGAAGCTCAATAACTCAAAAGGTTCATATGTGTCTTTTCCTGCCTGCTCCCCCTTACTTCCCCTTGTCCTCTCTCTTCTGGTGACCTCTTCTCTCCTCTCCTTTCTATCTTGCTGAATACACATCTCTTAATTTCCTCCCCTACAGAAAAACCAAAATACAAATAAATACCTGGAAGGACAGGGTGAGGAGGAAGAGTAAGATAATTTAAAAAAAAAAAAAGTAATTCTAAAGAAAATGAGGAAGAATGTAATTGAGGAGCAGAAGTGGGAGGAAACACAAGCAAATAAACAGAAGCATGCAGCCAGGAGAGAGAAGAGAATTTGAGATGAAGTTAGAACCAGAGAAAGCATCATAGGAGAATCAACGAATGCGAAAAGCAAAGTAGAGATGAAAATTACAAAATGATGGCATTTGTGTCCATGGATTTGTAGTTGCTTTGAACAAAGCACACTGCCTCTTTTTCCTAAATACTTTCCTGTTGTGAGAAAGGCTGATGGCAGCACGTATTTGTGTATATATCTTGATCTTGTTAACCATATTTCTCAACACTCACTTTGTTATGGTCGAGCTTGTGCTTTGAAGAGCCAGTTAAAGCAGATAATATTGCACTTAATAAAAACATATGAAAGCCAAAAACATAACCACAAACACAAGAAGTTAAAAATAACCCAAGGAAGTCTTATGGTCTCTTAGCAACACACTATTTGGACCAGGAAGTAGGAATGTATGTAGCTCAGTGTGGTTTTTCTGTCGTTTTCTTTTTCAGTATACCAACAAGAATGAAAATAACAGCAATTTTATAAATTCACTTCCCCCAGAGCACCATAGAGTAAAGAAATATTGCAGCAACTTGTTCTTAATCTTTCTTGTTACTAAATCTGAAAGATCAAATAAAGTTAATTACATAAGGTAAGCCTAACTCAGATGTTTGGTAACATATATATATATATATATATATATACATACATACATATATACACACACACACACACACATATATATACATACACATATATATACACATACATATATATATATAGAGAGAGAGAGAGAGAGAGATGTGTGTGCGAATATAAAATACACATGTGTATATATGTGTGTGTAAAATGCTGTCAGTCCAGATGTATTCCAAACAACTACCCTTTAAGCCTGCCATCTGCATCTCTTTTAAGATAAATCATGAACTATTGCAGATATATTTTCATTTTAAGAAGAAGGAATATAGATATCCCAAATATAAGAGTGTATTTTGGCTTCTGAAATTTTGATATTCCTGAGCCTTTTAGGTTATTTGCTCCATAAAGAGAAGATCTGAGCAGAGATTGAGAGTTCCTTGAAACAAGGTGTCAGTAGCAGACAAGAGGAGAATACACGCCGGGCTGCTCTTAATGTCCTCTTCTAAGGGAAGATGCTCCTAACGTCTTTTATAAATTAATATAAAGAATAACCTTTATCTTCAACAAGACACTGTCAACCACAGGGTGCTTGTGTTTACTCATTTTCATTGTCTTGTGGGAGTTTCTGAGAACACTGCAAGGAAACAAAAAGAATTGAGATGAAACGGCTCTCTCCCTCTACCAAAAAGCTTTAGGATATAGCAGAGGGATGATGCAGAATCCAACTTTCTTATCAATCTCATGCCCATTCTAATTAGAGGAATACTTGTTTGGACATTTTTAAGACATCTTGCATAAGAATGAAGGGGAGTTTCTCTGAGAGTAGCAGCAGAGATTTATTTGCAGGAGTGCTCATAACAGCTGCCAAAGACAATGGTGGTGTCAAGATTAGTTTAACATGAAAGGTGGTTCCCAGTATTGACCTCCCCGGGTTGTGCATCTAAGTTTCCCTCTAGATTCTCAGTCTGACTCCTTGCACATGAATTACCAGGCATCATTTCTCTCATCAAGTCTTTTATTTTTCAGAAATGTTGTGCTCCATTCCACATGTCATTCAGGCTTAAGTGTTTGTAATATTACCCGAAAGCAGAGACACTTTGCAGCCACACATGTGGCTTTTGAAATAAAATTCAGAAAAGCCACCATTTGTCAAACAGGTAGGGGAAAATATATCATATCATTTTGCAAATTATGGCTACAAATATATTGAAGGCAGTCTCATCAAGCTGATGTGTTCCTTCTGTTACTTGAACTTTATCTTGGTTGAGGCTCAACTCTAATGAAGACTGGCATGGATGATTCTGGTTTGAAAAGGTCACAGTTATGCCAAAGTCTATATAAATAACTTTGTCCCATCATGTCTCTACCACACAGCTGCTCTTGAGTTTTTCTGGGAGAATATAGTAGGGGACCATAATTAATGTACCAGTTTATTGACAGCTGTTCTTAATACAGCTCTTCAAGAAAATAATTTAATGCATAATAACATTGAATGCATAAGTAGGATAAAAATTGGCTATTTCTAAATTGTTTAAAAATCAGAATTTCATTTCAGAGTAAGAATTATTATAAAGATAAAATAACAGTAATGCCATCACTATGGATCCTTAATCTACAGTTTGTGAATGTCAATTACTAGATCGCATTTCCAGACTAATTTTTGTAAAGAAAGGTTTTAAGGGTGACGTTTTCATTTGTTACTATATCTTCATTTGACAAGGCAAGCTGGTAAATTCATATTTGTGGGTTAAACTGATTTTTTCATTACATTTGGAATGCAAGAGTAAATAAATGATTTATTAAATTAATTGGGTTATTTTATTCAGATGTTTCCAAAGTGATTATCATGATATCTAAGTATCAGACTCAATCTAAATAAATTAATTCAATAAAATATTAGCCTAAATTGTGCCTTAATGGAATAATTTTATGAATGCCATCAAGAATTAGTAAAAAATCTTCCAGAAATTTTAAAGAGCATCAGCAGGGGAAATATGATCAATACAAGATGGTGGCTGACTAGAATTTAACAAGTTAAGAAAACTCTTTTACTGGTTAGTTGAGGAGTGGTCATATTGCCACCTAGTATACTGAGAAATTTAAGGCTTTACAAATAAAAATATTCATCTTCCATCTTTTTTATTTTCAAAATCGCTCCATAGCTTTTATCTCTCTTTTCCATTTTACTATTTCTCAGAATGAAATATTCTTTTTTGACCAGGCACAGTGGCTCAGGCCTGTAATCCCAGGATTTTGGGAGGCCGAGGCGGGCAGATCACCTGAGGTTGAGAGTTCCAGACCAGCCTAGCCAACATGAAGAAACCCAGTCTCCACTAAAAATACAAAATTAGCTGGTCGTGGTGGCACATGCTTGTAATCCCAGCTTCTTGGGAGGCTGAAGCAGGAGAATCACTTGAACCCGGGAGGCAGAGGTTGTAGTGAGCTGAGATTGCACCACTGCACTCCATCCAGTCTGGGCAGCAAGAACAGAACACTGTCTCAAAAAAAAAAACCAAAAACAAAAGAAAAAAAAAAAGAAATACACTTCGTAATGGAGGAATTATATTATTTATTGAAAAAAATCAATGTATAAGTGGACCTGCATAGTTCAAACCAGGGTCATTCAAGGTCAACTGTAATTCACTCATTTAAAGTACATTATTTCATGTTTTTAGTACATTCGCAAAATTGTGCAACCACCACCACAGTCAATTTTAGAACATTTTCACCTCCCCCCAAAACAGTGTGTACCCATTTAGCAGTCACTCTCCATTCCTCCCTCTCCCCGCCCTTGGCAGCCACTAATCTACTCTAACTGTGGCATTATCTACTCTGGGCAAGAAATACTTTTTTAACCAAGGTCAACCCTTCTGCCTATGCTCTAATCCTCTTTATTGTTATGTATTCTCTAGGGCTTTGATTTATCAAGTAAGTTCTTTAAATTCCTCCAGCCTTACACATATACTCAGATGTCATGTCCATAAATGAATAATTTTCCATAGTGTTTATCTTTTTCTTCTTCCCTTATTACAGCTAAAATTATCTCCTGCTATGTTACCTTACTTCATATGATAATTTTCTGAGGGGATTTCTTCATTCTATATCTTTTATACAAGACTAGTAATAACCTCTACTTCCTTACCACTGCTTAACCTCTAAATCCCATGGGAAATGGTGACTTCTGCTGCTGCTGCTGCTAAGAAAACTTCATGCATTACATGATCTCTAATCCCATTAAACAAAAATTCTTAACTCTACATGTATTTACCATTATCATCAAGTTGCCAATATCATGTCAGAAACCACAACCTCTATACTATATTTTACCCACTTTATAGATATATACTCATTTAATTGTCAACAATTCTATGAAATAAGGATTTTATTTCCCATTGGTAAATGATGGAATGGCAACTCAAAGTTAGTTGCTCAAGGCCACCCTGACAGCCAAAAAAATGCAGCTTTCACAGTGGGGAGTGTAATGCATGATGTCTCCAGCTACTAGACTCTAAATTCCATCACGCTGTGTGCACCAAGGTCAGAATTTCCATGGCGGCTCTTTGCCAGTGAAAGAGTAGAGCTGGGATACTAAGGCAAGACCATCCTGGGAAATATAAGACTCCTCCGATGAATGACTTTGGCTCAAGGGCACCCTGTCAAGTTTGTTGAAACTTACTGGAGCTACACTGCAGTCTAAGACCTTTTTTCCCTCCATCTCATCCTCCTTTACAGGGTTAGGCTTCCATTACAGTCTGACAACTTTCTCAACCTTCTCTGGCTCCCTCCCACTTTTTCTCATAGGCATTTTCCCCAATGAATCTCTTGCACTTCCAATTACGTCTTCTTATGTGCTTCTCAGAGGACTCAGACGAACACACTCACACCACCACTTAAAGGCTGAACTAAAATTTGTACTGTAGACTATTTCTTTCCAAAGCTGGTATATTCAACTACTAATGAGAATATGGTCTTCATCCACATTCCCAAGCTTTTCATCCAGGTTTAGTCTATCTACCACGTTCTATCCAAACTAGGCCACTATCCATTTTCACTCCACTGCCTTCCATTTTTCAATGCCTTCTAATCTCCCTCTCAACATTCGAGTCTCCCATTCAAGGCTGATACAAAATACTGCCTATCTTTTGAAGCTTTTTTTTAAAACCATTCCACCCAACTTGAACTCTTCCTTAAATGTATCTCCATTTGTGCTTCTTAGTTTAAGAAAGATTTTAACAAATTGTGTTAAGTGTTGTCAAAATATGTAAGTTAGCTACATTCTCATTTCTACTATTGACTTCCTGTGTGACCTTAATAACAGGACATTTTTGTGGTTCACTGTGTTCAATCTCAGGGTCAGCAAATATAAATAGAACAACTTCCAAGCTAGAGAAATAATCTTTATAGTTCTGAGGTTTTATGTGACTTGAAATTATATAAATACTTGTGTACTTTAGCATTTGTATCAAGATAATGGCTTATATTCATTAGAATTTCTACTAAATCACTGAAATAACTTGCCAGATGTTACTGTAAATTATAAGATTTCTAAGAATGTTTCTTTTTTCAGTAATATTTCTCTCTCTCCCACTTCTTTTTTCTTATTCCTTTTTCTTCCTCACTCCCTCAATTCCTCTCTTCTTTCTCTTTGTCTATTTATCTCTTTCTTGGAAACAAAAATTATATAAAATGATTTGTTTCTATATTTAGTTAATAAGGGTATGGAGGACATAAGATTTCCTTGAAAGATAGTTAAAAATATAAGTTGATTTATCTAAAAGTTATGTAGAGTCTAGCATTAAGAATCTATAGCTGCTAACATGATACAAAAGAGAGATGATTAGACTTTATGTGTCTCTTGAGAAAGTATTCTCTCTATGAAGTAATCTTGTCAAATGTAAATAAATAAAATGAAAGAGAAACTTGATTTTGAGGAAGTCCTTATATCCAAATGCTAATTTTATGTAAATACAGATGACCAATGAACACGTCAAATGACTCTACAGGGATGCAATCAGCAGCTAAGTTTTTTTTCTCCCCTAACGTTTAAATTGCAAGTGAGAAAGCAAATTGAAAGGGGATCTCTACAAAATAACAAAGACTTAAACATCTTATCAACCTATTGCAATATATAACCTTATTTGATCTTGATTCAAATAAGCAGTAAAAAAAAATAAAATATATGAGATAACTGGAAATTTTAGCATTAAGTAAATATTCAATGATGTTAAGGAGCTATTGTACATTTTTAAATAATCACTGCCATTGAGGTTATGTTTTGATATTTTTAAAGAGGTATTGTTTAGAGCTACATACTAATATATTTTTTGTCACAGACTCTGAGTACATGGTAGTTTATTGTGCTATTCTATTTTCTTTGTGTGAATGTCCATAATAAACTGCCCAGAGCAATTAATATAAGATAAAGAGAAAGGCAGCTGTTGAGAAGATAAACCACAGAGACCAACTCCCTCTTTTCCTGAATCCCTCGGACTGAATGTTTGATTCTCAAATGAGCCTGTGTCAGTTCCTACTGCAGTGATGATGTCTCATATCTCAGAGAATAGTCATAAGCACTAAAGCACAAGTGCCTGGTTGATCAGACATAATGTATTATCAACTAAAAATAAGGATTAGGATAAGCAAGCGATGTAAGGTACATCTGTTTTTTGCTCATTTTTTCAATACATTTTATAGATGGCAAATCAAAATTACTGTCAGAAAGTATTTTAATAAACAAAAAACCAAAATAAAGATACTGGATGATTTTCTGAAATACTCTTATCCAGAGTACTTGTCCACCTTAAAGATAGGGATAATCTGCTGAGCAGAGCAGGACACCTCCAGGCAGACCATCCAGATAAATAAAGCCAAGATTATATTGAACAATATTTGCTTTTTGTCTCTTGTGTTCCAGGCTCAAGGCAGACCATTTTTGTTATAAAATTTTCATGTGTTCAGATTCACAGGACGTAGCTTGCTCATCAGTGCATCTGCAACAGCGTAATTCCTAACACATAGTAGGTCTTTAATAAGTATTTGTTGAGCAAATGAACAAATAAAGAAATTCACATTGATTTTACCTGATATTACATTAATTACATTTTAAATTAGTATCTTTCTGAGGAATTTGGAGATTTTAAATAGTGGACCATTAACTAAATGCAATAGTTAATTTTGTCAGTTATTAATGATCATTAGCTTTCATGTCAAGGGGTGGATTTTCTGATTACATCTCCATACTCCATGCTTGTAGCCTATAATGAGCATACAGCATCACATAGTATAGAAGAAGAAGTGTGGATTTAAATTCCAGCTTCAGATAATCTTTACCACACTGACCTATTTGCTCTTCCCCAAAAGTGACAAGCTCTCTTTGTCTTCCATGTCTTTGCTCATTCTGTTTCTTCTGGCCTAAATGTTCTTTTTATTTTTGTTTGGCTGACTCTCACTTTTTCTTGAAGACTCAGCTCAGAGTAAGCTTCCTCCAAGAACCCTTCCTTAGGCATCCTTGCCACTACTCTCAGAAAAACTCCCCTTCATTCTTATGCAAAATGTCTTATAAATGTCCAAACAAGTTTTCCTCTAATAGATCACCCTCTACGATTGCAACTCGGTTAAAATATACCTGCATATGTGAGAAGTGAGGAAGAAGGAACCGCCTACTGGGTGACATAATGTTCCTCTTCTATACACTCCCTGCCTAAGCATGCTACCCTAGAGCTTACTGTGCTACAGCACACTTATTCATTTGTGTCTCCCCTAGCCCTGGTTGCTACTCCTCCTCCATCTCATTCTACCACACACACATACACACACACACACACACACACACACTCACACACACACTCACACACACTCTATAAAATATCTGAGTGTAGGGACTATGCCTCTATTCTTTGTATCCTCAGTGCCTAAAATAGTGGCTGATACACAATAGACTCTCAGTAAATATTCACAGTTGCAGACAAGGCTTGAAATTAAATAATCAAATGAAGTTGCCATGAAACTTAATTCCCTATTTAAGTGGAAACACTTTCTCTCTTGTAAGATCAAACAAACATATACAGTTGACCCTTAAACAATGTGGAGACTGGGGCGCTGACCCCCGTGCATCCAAAAATTTGCATATAACTTTAAACTGCCCCCAAACTTAACGAGTAATAGCCTACTATTGACCTGAAGTTTTACCAATAACATAAACAGTTAACACATATTTTGTATATTGTATCTATTATATACTGTTTTATAACAATAAAGTAAGCTAGACAAAAGAAAATGTTAAGTAAGTCATAAGAGAAAATACATTTACAATATTGTACCGTATTTATCCGTGGTGTAATTTTACACCATCTATATACAAGACAAATTGTGTTTAAAATGGTGGGCAACCACAGCTGCAGAGCTCCATATACAGTACATACCAAGCAATTCAACTTTTTCTTGTAATGTCATGACTTTTCTCTGCTTTTTGGGAGCACTTTCAGCACCACCAGTGGCATTTCACACCGGTCCTGTGGTGTTAATCAAGGTTTATGGTATTGCACTAAACACAATGAAAAATAGGAGAGAACAGAGAGGGATCATGTTTTATTGCAATACACAAGTTATGGGAGAGACGAAGTGCTCAGGTGGAGATGATTAGTGTCACATGATGATTAGTGTCACGTGGTGTTTTCACTGGCTACTCAAACTCTTGAACTCACTGCAATAACAAGAGGTGACTAGAAAATTATTACAGTAGTATACTATGGAGTACAGCTAATTTTATGCAGTTATGATCTAATCTACATCTTCATGTTTGTTTACATCTTTCCCAACTGCAAATGGCACCATGTCCAGTCTGTGTTTGTGTGCATACGTTTTGAGAAATTTTAACTTTTTACAAGAGAGTTGTGCATATTTTATGATAGTAAACTATAAAATAGAATAGTATCTTTGTATGTTTTATGTATTTATGACACACTTTTTTCTTAGTTTTTCTGATATTTCCAGGGTAATTCATCTACAATTCCTTCAAATTGTCATAAATCTCCAAAAATTTTTTCCATATATTTATTGAACAAAATCATCATATATTGAGCCTATGCAGTCCAAATCTATGTTGTTCAAGGGTCAGCTGTACTTCAAAATAATATTACTCCTATTGGAAATAAAAGGAGAATCACCTTCACAACTTGTTTGACGTCATAATGGACTGGTATAATTTAAGGAGCATCAAGAGAATCCAGACCTTTTGCCTGGAAGTCACATCCTGGCTGTGACACAATGCTTGAAATAACTATAATTATTCACTCCTACAGTTTAGGTACTAAATGTCGGTGTTACAATAATTCACCTTATAGAAGAAACCTGTCAGATGATTTCCCAGGAAGCATGACATTTAAGGAATAACATAGGTCAAATAAATTTGGAGAGAGATGATGAATACCAGATACACAGAGAATGGTACCTTAATAGCTAAAGAGTATCATCAGGACACAGACTTAATGGGGAATTCCCGAAATGTTAAAGGTACTGAAAATCAACTCACAGATCTCCCCTGGTACCAGCACTGAATAGAACCCACTTGCCTATGCTGCTGTCCAGAGATGCATAATAAGTAATTGGCTAACTTCCCCCAGTTCAATCACATACCACTTTCCTGACCTTACTGTACCTGAGTATGACCTTTCCTATTGTTTGATATTTACATTTGCATTAATTCACTTTTAAAAATTAAATGTCTGTTATAATCACAGTCTCAGAAATTATATCTGTAAAATCATGGGTTAAATATGCTATATTTTTGAATATATATTAAGAGAATAAAATAACTGCTAAAATAGTTAAATTCATTCCAAGTACGGAAACACTTGTTTAGGACTTAAGAAATTATTCTCCAAAATTAAATCAATTGAGTTTTAACTACTGAATATAAAATTTACTTGCAGTATATTTCTTGGATGAATTATTTAAACTATTCATACCTAAATTATTTATCAGTAAAACAGGGCCAATAATAGTGTCTATATTTTAGAGTTCTGAGAATTAAATACAAGAATGCCTATAAAGAATTTAGCACACTGTCTTGAGCATATAGCAGACACAGTAAAGGTTAGCACTTACATGTAACTTAATCATCAATAATGATATCTCCTTTTTTTTTAAGGAACTTCAAACACATTGTTTTCATTGATATTACTTAATTTATACTTGAGACCTTGTAGCACTAGATAGTGTTATCTCCATTTTATTCAGCTGCATTCTACTAACACATAAACCAGCTAACCTATCGATTCCCACTATATCCTTATTAGAATGCTTCTCCATTTAGGTTTTTCTGTGTAATTAAGGTTGATTTGCATCAATGTATAAGCAAACATTTAAGAAATTGTTGTATAAATGGGTTAAATAAAATATCGAAAGGAATAAATCATTAGAAAGATATTATTTTACGGAAAACCTGATCTTCATGGAGGCACAGATTAAACACAGATACATCAAAATAGATACATATGCATTTATACATAGAAATAGGAGTTTTGAAAAAAAAAGGACTTGGGAAGAAAGAGCATCCTCTTTCTGTGAATGTCCCTACAAGCACGAAAAAAGATGATAGTTTAGATAAGCAATATGTGCAAAACTTGTATAGCACTAAGAAAGAGGTATTATGCTAAAGTACAAGGGAAATCAAGGATGCTGGGGACAGAAGGGGATTAAAAAATTACTCTAGCATTTTTTAAAAGATTGCTTCTTTGAAATTTTAAATCTTTAATTTTATTTGTATGAGTTTCTGTTATTACTATTAGAAAAAAAAATTAAGGCATGATCTGAGGTTAGAGTTGAATGAATGAGAGCTACTTTTCTAAAGCTTTAAACTCTCCTAAGTCATAAAATTTTAATAGCAGTGGCCTCAAATTTTAATTTACTATTATTTAGTCTCGTCTATTGAGCTTAGTCGCAGTAGTAACATCTCTGGTCCTGTTGCTTGTACTTTACAGCTCCACTTTAGCATTCCAATTCCGATGCACGTGGTTTGTGCTACTTTTCACCTCTATAAAATGAGCTAGCCTGTCATTTTAACCGTTTATCCCTCAGGGTGCTTTTGTCACGCAGTAAATACTATCTAAAGATGAGGTTGAAGATTTTCAAACATCTATCTATAGACATAGCACAGGCTGGCTCTGTGGATAAAGGTGAAAGCTGAATTTTTGTATTATCTTTGAGTTTCTCTTAAGATGAAAAGGAAGATTGAGTTAAGCAGTTTTTCCACTCAACCCTTGTCCTTTCTCATCTTTCTCTTATGTCTTATCTGTTTTGTCTTTAGCTTTTCCCCCCCTCACCTTATTATCTTATGGGTGCCATGTGTTTGCATATGTTCTACTCTGAATTCTTTAGTACAATAGAAAAGAAATTCTTTTAAAATTACCAGTTTTTCCATAAAATATTTTACATTTCTTTCTGTGTGAACATCATGCAGTTTGTGGAGAAAATCTAATACAGGAAACTGGGTGGAGTAAGTCTATTGAATAAGAACAAATAAAACATCAGGGTTCTTTGGTTTGGAAATATAAAGTTTAAACAATGACTTTCATTGTTTTCATCCATACTGGCTGAATGCCTTGCATATTTCAGAACCTCTATAGGCTTTTGATGTATAGCAGTGATAAAAAGAAAAAAATTTCCTCTCATTCAGCTTGCATTTAAGCATCTGTAAAAAGTATGATATTTCTAGTCAGTTAGGTTTCAAGGGCTTAAAGCACATATAGTCGAGGAGGTGACTAAGGAAAAAAAGATACAAAATCATAACTGCAAAGTTGGATCTATAATTGGATGATTATTTAGAATTAGAAAAATCTCACAAAATTAAAAATGCCAAGAGATATGCTTGGTGGGTGGGCACACATTGGGGTGAAGTGGAACATCTGAAATGTTTCTACAGCATTTGAGAGAGCCTTGGAAATGACTGAAGTGAGCCACCAGGTTCAACACGGGTTCAGAGAGTGGGTAGAGTGCAACGTTGGACACGTAGGACAGCAACAATGGGTGCAAACATTTGATGATGGGAACCAAGTGGGATGTTTCCCTCAGAAGAGGCTAGCGTGAGTATAAGACGATTCTGAATCCATATTCCTCTGATGGCAGGATCAGAGAATTCTCATTCCTGTGATGGCAAGATACTTCCAGAGAGCTTTTCCTAGGAAAATGCCAACTTAATGGAATAGTTGCCCAAGTAACATTAAGTGATAAACTTGATATGACAAGACTTACCTAAGTTGGTAAGACTGATATTGTAACTATGGAAATGTCAGCTCCAAAAAAGTAAAACATAGCTCTGTTCACCTACTTTGCGTAATGTTGTGACCCCTGAGACAGGATTAGAGTAAATCTAATGAAGCTGAAATTTCATAGCCTCTCACTCGCTCAGGCCCCTTCCAAGATTCTAAGAGGAGCTTTAGCAATGCTTGTCTGCTTTTTTAAAAAAGTTGCAAAAGTAAGATATTTAGCCACATGTGATTCAGAAAAGTGCCCCCTTCCACTCTGACTTTCATTACAGCACATCTCTCCTCTTGACAGAGAATTCAACTATGTGAGAATTCAGTTAAGTGGAAATTGCATTGTATACACATTTATACATTTAGCTGGAGTTTAATGAGATACATACATGTGGTTCAGTCTCTTCTATGAAGAGTTAAGTTATTGCTAGCCTCCCATGATGCCAAAGTCAATTTCACTGCATGACTGAAACAACTGAAAGTCTTAATTTTAAGATATGTTTCTCTGCCATGAATTAGAAATATTTATGTGGCAACCCAATGGATTTTTTTTCCTTCTGGGTATTAAACTGCTTTCCCCAGGAGGGATGGATGACACTGGAACAATTAATGGGATGTCTTAGGACCACCATCTGTCAAGAGAAGGGCAGAGCAAAATGGCCAAACAGAAGGCTCCACTGATCATGCCCCCTGCAGAAACACCAAATTTAACAACTATTTACACAAAAATCAGGTGAACGTTCATAGTACCTGGTTTTAACTTACTATCATTAAAAGTGGATAGGAAAGATGGTCTTGAATTGCTGATGCCACTGTTCCCCTATTCCCTGGCAGCAGCCGTGTTGCACAGAGAGAAATTCTGTGTGGTTAAGAAGGGGAGAGAATAGCGATTGTAACTTTGCATTGAACTCAATGCTGCTCTGTCACAACAGAAAGCAAAACTGGGCTGAACTCAGCTGATGTCTGCCCACAGAAGGGGCATTAAGACCAGCCCTATCCAGAAGGAAATTGCCCACCACAGCAGTAGGAATTTGAGTTCTGGCAAGCCTTTCCACGGCAGGGTAAATGGCTGTGGGGCACTAAATAAACTTGAAAGGCAGTCTAGGCTGCAAGGACTACAACTCCCATGTAAATCCTCGTGCTGAGCTGGACTCAGAGCCAGTGGACTTGGGGAGCATGTGACCTACTGAGACACCAGCTGGGTGGCTAATGGGGTGCTTGTGACCCCCTTCCCACAAACACAAGTGGCACAGCCAGCAGTTCCAAAAGCGATCCCTTCCTTTCCTATGAGGAGAGGAGAGAAATGGGAAGTGTAAACAAAACTGTCTTGCATCTTGGACACCAGCTCAGCCACCGTAGGATAGAGCACAGGGTAGAAACATGAGGCCCCATTCCAAGACCTAGCTCTGGATGACATTTCTAGACACTCTCTGGAACAGAAAGAAGCCTCCTGCCTTGAAGGGAAGGACCCAGTTATGGCAGGATGTACTACCTGCTGACAAAAGTGCCCTTGAGCCTTGAATAAAGAGCAATGACAGCCAGGTAGTATGGCATGGGACTTGGGTGAGACTCTGAGATGTGCTGGCTTCAGGTGAGACACGGCACATTCCCAGCTATGGGAGCTAGAATGAGAAACTCCTCATTCGGCTTAAGAGGAAAAAGTAAAGACTTTGTCTTGCACTTTCAATACCAGCTCAGATGCAGAGGGGAGGGTAGTGGGGAAGTGGGGAGGCAAAACACCAAGGAAGATCTTGGAGTTATGGATTCCTTGGTTCTTACAAATAGGATTTGCTGGCCTGCCCTGGACCAGAGTAGAATCCACTATCCTGCTCACTTTCATCATGGTTATTCAACATAGCACTGTAAGTTATGCTAGAGCAATCTGGAAAGAGAAGAAAACAAAGGGCATTCAAATTGGAAAGAAAGAAGTCAAAATATCCTTGTTTGGACATAATATCTCATATTTGGAAAAGCCTAAAGATTCCACCAAAAACTATTCGAACTGATAGAAAATATCAGGAAAGTTGCAGGATATAAAATCAGCATTCAAAGTTCAGTATCCAATAATGAACAGTATGAGGAGGAAATCAAGAAATGCCATTTACAGTAGCTACAAATAAAATAAAATACCTAAGAATTATCATAAACAAGGAAGTAAAAGATCTCTACAATAAAGCTATAAAAAACACTGATGCAAGAAATTGAAGAAGTAAAAAGTGGAAAGATAGTCCATGTTTATGAATTGGAAGTCTCAATGTTGTTAAAATGCCAATACTACCCAAAGCAATCTACAAATTTAATGCAATCCCTATCAAAAAATCAATGACCTTCTTCACAGACAGGTAAAAAACTATTATACAATTTATATTAAATAAAAAAAGACCCAGAATAGCCAAAGATATCCTAAGCAAAAGAACAAAACTCGAGCAATCATGTCAATTGATTTCAAATTATATTCCAGAGCTATCGAAATGAAAATAGTATGGCACTGGCAGAAAAACAGACACAAAGACCAAGAGAACAGAATATACAACCCAGAAATAAATCCATACATCTACAGTGAACTTTTTGACAACGGTGCCAAGAACATACATTGGGAAAAGAGTAGTCTCTTCAATAAATGGTGCTAGAATATCTGAATATTCATATGCAGAAGAATAAAACTGGACCGCTACCTCTCACCATACACAAAAGTTAACTCAAGATGGATTAGAAGCTTAAATATAATACCTTCAACTATGAAACTACTAAAAGAAAACATTGAGGAAACTCTCCAGGTCATTGGTCTTGGCAAAGATTTCTTGATTGATACCCCATAAGCATAGGCAACCAAGCAAAAATGGGCAAATGGGATCACATCAAGTTAAGAAGCTTCTTGCATAGAAAAGGAAATAATGAACAAAGAGCCAACCCACAGAATGGAAGAAAATATTTGCAAACTATTCATCTGACAAAGAATTAATAACCAGAATATATAAAAACTCAAACCACTCTGGAGAAAAATTACCTAATAATCTAATTCTAAAATGGGTTAAATATCTGAACAGACATTTTTCAAAAGAAGACATACAAATGGAAACAGGTATATGAAAAGGTGCTCAACATCACTGATCATCAGAGAAATGCAAATGACAACTACAGAGATATCATCTCACTCTAGTTAAAATGACTTGTATTCAAAAGCTTGGCAATAGCAAATGCTGGTGAGGATGTGGAGAAAAAGAGAAGCCTCATACACTGTTGTTGAAAATGTAAATATGTACAGCCACTATTAAGAACAGCTTTGAGGTTCCTCAAAAAGTATATGAACCAGCAATCCCATTCCTAGGTGTACACCCAAAAGAACAGAAGTCGGTATATCAAAGAGATATCTGCACTCCCATGTTGATTGCAATATTATTCACAAAAGCCACAATTTGGAAGCAACCTAAGTGTCTATCAACAGAGAAATGGATTAAGAAAATATAGTACATATAGACAGTCGAGTACTATTCAGACATAAAAAAGAATGAGATCCTGTCATTTGTAACAACATGGATGGAACTGGAGGTCATTCTATTAAGTAAAATAAGCTAGGCACAGAAAGACAAACTTCACATGTTCTCACTCATTTGTGAGAGCTGAAAATTAAAACCATTGAACTCATGGAGATAGAGTGTAGAAGGATGGTCAACACAGGCTGGAAAGGGTAGTGGAGGGGTGCAATGGTGAGAAAGTGGTGATAGTTAATAGATACAAAACTAGAGTTAGAAAGACTGAATAAGACTTAGCATTTGCTTGTGTAACAGGGTGACTATAGTCAAAAATAATTTAATTGTACATTTGAAAATAACTGAAAGAGAATAATTGGATTGTTTCTAACACAAAGGATAAATGCTTGAGGTAATAAATATTTGATACCTTATTTACCCTGATGTGATTATTACACATTACATGCCTGTATTAAATTTGCTTCTGTAACCCATAAATATATATCTACTATGTACCTACAAAATTAAAAATTAAAAAAGTTTAAAAATATGTATATGAAAATATCTCTATTTAAATGTCCCAATTCTTATCCTGCTATGACTAAAAGTGAGAAAGACGAGTAACTTTGTCAAGGATCAATATATTGAACATTGCAATGGAAGATAGCTTTAAAAATACTGAAACAGAGAAACAGTTGTGATACACTTAAAATGTATAAGTTGAAATATTACTTTAAATAGATAACTTTGAAAAGTCTATTTTAGTAGAAATTAAAATAGTTTTGTTCTGATTGTAGAAGTATTTCATATTAATTTTTAAAAACACTATATATTAAAAAACTAATCATGATACTACCACCCAAAGACAATGCTAATATTTCAAGCTCTTATCCAAAACTATAAGAATTGCTTGCTTATTCCCAAAGCTAATATTGGCAGAAAATGAAAATGAATCAATATTTTCTCACAAGAGTTTACAAATGAAAACAACGAATCTACAAATGGAAGATGGAATATATTTCACCTTCTATATTATTCCATTATCATGCTCCTATGAAGAAATATCCAAGACTGTGGATAGCAAACCAAGTCTTTCCATAATAACAGTGACAAAGTCTCAGCAAAGCAGTGAAGTTATAGATCCTTCAGCTTTAACCAGTTATGGATGTTAATAGTTCCTTCTGTAAAATTAAAATCAGTACCACACACTGTGAGGTGTTTATAGGACAAGCAAGGTACAATAAATGTAATAGTATGATAAATGCATATTATAGACAAATTAAACATGAGAGAAAGTCAGGGAGGAACAAATAGGTGTGACCTGAGGCTTTTGTGGAAAACATATGAGTGAGTGTTATTTGAGCAGGACCTGTTGGTTGGACATTAATAACTAGCAAGAGTTTAAGGGGACTTTTCAAAACTGAAATAGCAAAAATTAAATTATACCAATGAGCACACTGCTTAGAATGGATGGTGAGAAAACAGACCTTGGGCAAACAAAAGATACATGATGACAGATAGTGGGAAAGAAGTGGATAGAAGGTAAGTCAAATAATTTTGCATATTATAAAAAGTATTAGTATTGGGAGTAGTGGGTCAGACTATATTCTTAGACCCGATTGTAACCGCTGGTTGATTTTGAGACAAATCTCTTGTCCGCATCTCATTTTCTTTCTCTGTAAAATGAGGTTATACATGGCTATTCTAGTTTAAAGTATGCTTTAAATAAAAGACAACTAAAATGTACTAAATGCTTCCTCTGTGAGCAGAGCCCTGCTTTGTAAGCATCTATTTGATACTTGCAAATAGTATGAGATAGATTATGTCATTATTCCCATTTTAGAGATGACAAAATTAATACTCAAAAAAAGTATTCAAACATTTTATAACTAGCTGACTGGGAAAAATGTGATGACAGGCAAACATTTTAAGGTAAATTAGTCAGGTCACCCTGAATAGGAAATAATGCATAGTGAGGGAAATTCGGAGTGGAAGCAAATCACTTAAGAACATAGTCTGAAAATCAACATATGTATTAATGAGGGTGCCCCATTTTTTTCTCTGTGTAGTGGGAACACAAAAAAATGAAGCAGCCTAAGAGACATTTCAGTGAGTTTTATTAAAAAGGGTTATAGGAATATATAAAAGAAGACTGGCAGAATTTGGTTTTGGGGTCTAGTCAGGCACAATTCAATTTTACAGCTAACTCCAACGTTTACTATCTGGATCCTGAACAAGATGCCTTGAACCTTAGTTTTCTCAACTATAACATAAAAGCCATGATACCTACAACGTCAGGTACTTTGAAGAGTGAAATTAAAGACTATACAGAATGCCAATATTGTCCCTGGCATTTCTTAATTGATGGCTTAATTGATAGCTTACCATCATGCTGATGGTGGGTCTGGAATTTTCATTAATTACCTTATAAGCTGAGGTGATAATGACGTCCTTTATTATGTATAGTATTAAAAATAAATCTTAATTGAGCATATACTATAAGGAGTCTGCTAACTATGGGAAAACACAAAGCAGTATGTGATGCTGACCCCTTATATTAATATTTTACCTTCCACCAGGAACATAAGAAAAGTATATAAAGAATAAACAAAAGTTCAAATCAGCATATGATAAATGCAGTAAGAGAAGTGTGGGTACAATGAGAGCAGAGAAATGAAAAACCTAATTTTTGGTTATGAGCTGAGAAGCATAAATGCCCTGATCTGGCTTTTGGAAAATGGGTAGAATTTCAAAATACAGAGATAAGATCTTACCAGGCATAGGGACTGGAAGAACAAAGGAACATTAACAGGGAAATGACAATACTCTGGTTGAAGTGAAAAGTACATACAGCAAGAATCATAAAAGTAAAGTTATATATAGTTTGCCAATGGTTTTGAATTATAGGCCAGCAATGAATTTTATCCTTCGGGAAGCAGGGAGAGGCACCTTTAGAAAACAAAACAAAACAGAATGACATTTAAAAAATGGTGATATAGGAAGATTAATATAGAGTAAAAATAAATTGGAAGTATGGCAGTGGGATGGGCTAATGCAATAACTGATGAAGTCAAGATAAAAAATATAACTTCTTTAGCCATAAGGTTTCATACAAAGATCCTTTACTTGGGGAAAATTTATCCCTCATAATTCTGTTCCCTTTACATACTGATCTGTGTTTCTCCTTTAGGACCCAGAGTGCAGGAGGTATAACTGATATCAAAATTCCAAGGAAGGGATGAACAGGGTATGAAGAAAAACCCAGGAGCCAGGTGAGAAGATAGGTGCATATTCACTTGTGTGAATAGTATTTAACAATTGTTTTTGGAAGTTGTTAAGCCCAGGAATGTCCTGTATTGGTCTGAAACCACATTATCATAATTAGAGGAGAGAAAGAAGAAAAATAGGGGCATTATAACGTAGTTGCTCTTCTCAGAAACCCTGGGCTCGAGTTACATCTGACATTAGTTCTATAATACTAAGCACACTGCATAACGTCTCTGTGCCTCAATGTTCTTATCTATATAATGGTGATTTCATAAGGATATTGTAGCAACCAAATGGCAAAATGCATGAATCAACACACAAAAAAATCTACCACATAGTAAATAGTAAATGATATTTTGTTTCCGTTGTCATCTGTATCAATTATTTTAGGTAGAATCCATTGCAATATTTCAAATATGTGTTAATGAACACTTAGACCAGAATACTTAGCAGTGGAACTAAGAAAGTAGAGAAATAAAAGAAAATCTTTGTAAAAAAAAAAAAAAGGTGGGGGCATTATGTGGAATAAATGAAAAAATAATAGACTTTGGTCTCATAGAACTAAGACTGCAATGCTAGTTATGAAATCTGCCAATTATAAAATCACATATTAATGTAATAAAAACTTGTGATTGGGATAAGTATTTGGGTCTTGCGCTAAAGATAGGGAGTCACCACAAAAAGTCACTGTGGGATGCAAAAGGGCCAGTTTATTGTGGGAAAACAAATAGAGATAACTTCAGAGGGTAGAAGAGATACTTGAGCAACACACAGTGTAGAAAATACACTAAGAAAAAGAAAAAGAAGATGAAGCCAGAATATGAAGTACAAACCAAAAATTTGCTGTTTCAGAAATGAAGTAGAAAAATAAGATCTCCATGTTAAGGGGTTTAACACCATTCATTGCTCCAAGTTCAACAAAAATGGGAACTGAAGTAAAAACAAATAACGTGAATTGGAAATTACAAGCTAATGATGTCCCTTAAATATACAATGTTGTTAGAGGCATGTGAAAGGAAGTCAATATAGAGTAATATATGTGCCAATGGACAACAAGGCAATGAATTTCCAGTCATCTTTGCAAAAGCAAAGTGGGTAGAATCCAGATTTGATGGTGATTCTTAAGACATCTTGTATAATATTCTGGCAAAAAAATAACTGGAACAATAATTAGGCCAGTGTGTAGTTGATTGGCTATCATGAATTGGCAGTGCTCAAGAGCCACATGATTCTCCATTTTGTATGCTTGGCTGATATGGTTTGTCTGTGTCCTCACCCAGTTCTCATCTTGAATTCACACATGTTGTGGGAGGGACCCAGTGGGAGGTAACTGAATAATGGGGGCAAGTCTTTTCCATGCTGTTCTCATGGTAGTGAATAAGACTCACAAGATCTGATAGTTTTAAAACGAGGCGCTTCCCCTGCACAAGCTCTCTCTGAATGACAGCAGGCCATTCATGTAAGACGTGACTTGCTCTTCCTTGCCTTCTGTCATGATCGTGAGGCTTTTCTCTAGCCACGTGGAACTGTAAGTCCGTTAAATGCTTTTCCCTGTATAAATCACCCAGTCTTGGGTATATCTTTATCAGCAGCGTGAAAACAGACTAACGCACTGGCCAATAAAAGAGAGCCAATCCAAGGTTCAGGATGGGGCCCTCTGAGTTCAAAACAGAGAGTCTTAGAGGAATAGCAAATATGGCATAGAAATAGCTGCTCACAGAGGAAGGTTAGCACCAAAATAATTTCTCTAACTGGTCTTAACTTCCTTTTTCAAAATAGAACCAAGCAATATCTTGGCAGCACACATCAGAATGGTGGATAGCTAATGTTTTACAAGCAACTTGATTGTTTCTTAAGTTGGCTTTAAGCCTGAAAATAACATGCATTTGGATGCTAAAGGGGAGCCAACAACAGAAGAACTATAAAAATTAAATCGAAGTGTAGCCCTCTGCTAACCCTTTTAGTTGTCTCACCCTGACAGTCTGACTTTGGCAGGGGACCCGCTTGGTCTGCTCCACCCTCCTGGCAAGTCAGCCATCTGGCCAGTTGCACCTGTCTCTAACAGCCCTACCAGTCCCATGAGCCCTATGTTGGTTTAAATGAAGTAGGAGCTAATGGGACTTGAATTACATCTGGAATGGAATGGAAATGTGTGAAAAGGAGGGCTAAGCAAAGCCAATTAGCTAACCCAGAATGGATAAACTAAACAGAGTAATTGGAAAGAATGGCAGAACAAGGTTAAACAAAATAGCAACCAAGATGATGAATGTACTTTGAAAAAAGAAGCAGACAAGTTTATGGTCTTGGGGGAAGAAACAAAACTCCATCTGCCTATTCAAGAGGCTCCAGCTTCTCATTCATATTAAAGATAATTGTGAACTATGCTCTAGCAGCATTGCTGAAACAAATTGCTTCAGGGAACAGGCTTCCACTCTCCTAACCTCTGCTTGATGACTTGCGGTACATAAGGAGCTCTGTGCTGCTGTCAAAGAAGCAGAATCTGTGCCTAGAAGAAATTAAAGTGAAAGAAGAGAAAAGCTTCTAAAATACCGTATCATTCCTGCCTGCCGAAACAATGATGATTTTTAAAGTAGAAATTGCTGAAATGGTCTAGATGTAAATTTTATTTCACTTTGCACATTATTTTGCACTGTCACAATCTCTTAACCATTACTGTGGTTTCAGTCATTCCTTACTGCCCCACTTCCTGTTTGCACAAGTTCACACCAGCAAAATAGATATCGCATGATTAAAATTGATTTTGTGTTTTAGACTGAAATAGGAATATGTGGCATGGTTATATATACAGCATACACACTTTTATGATTGTAGAGTTTTACAACCTTGTAACAGCTCTGACTATAAAATAATCATAATTATAAATATACAAATAATAATAATCTCAGATGCCAAAAATATTAAGACTGAGATCTTTTGGAATCATTTGATCCAAAAGTTAATCAGAAAACAAATAACATATTGAAATTAATCTATATGTGTATGCATGTGTGTATTTTCCATTATCTATTTATCAATTTTTCATCAGGACTAACAAGTCAACAAAAAAATCTACACGTTTTAAGTGTAGATTATTTTGGTCAATCAGGATGTCTCTCAGCTACACATTTTAGAAATAAATAAGAAGCCACTATATTCTATGATCTGACGGTTATATAAAAAGTTCACATGCCCCTACATTTACTAAGTTTTGCTGCTTCATGCAAGTCCAGAGAGAGAGAGAGAGTAAATACATTTTTTTAAAGAGCTTAGTCGTGGCAAAATCTAAAAATTTTCTGCATTTTAAAACAAATTTTCTGTCTCCAACATTTTAAATATTTACAACTCATATAACCATTTGGGCACTTAGCAAAAATAATTTGGGTAGAAGGGAAAAGTTTTAAAATTTGAAAAGAACAATTATCAGTGGATATGTGGGTGTGTGTGGGTGTGTGTGTGTGTGTGTGTGTTTCATTCCAAATAATGTAGACACTGTCATAAATTTGGTGATTATATTTCCATCTTCACATTATATTTCTGTACTTCAAGTCTTCAACTCAAAAGGTTTTATTTGAACATCATGGCAATATATAATAAAACTCAGGGAGATTAACATAAAGTCACACAGTGGTTTCCTTGGGAGCAGTCTGAGATATACAGGTTTTGTTTTTGTCCTTCATATGAACTCCTGAGATATCTTTAGTCCATCAGAAAGAAAAAGAAAACTATTTAAATTTGTGAGAACCACTATCAGAAAGAAAAGCAAATGATTTGACTGTAGAAATATTTCATCTAGAGTTATCATTTCTTTATCTTATCTGGTCCCTCACTCATGCACAAACATGTGAATAAAATTTCTGTATTGATATTACTTTTCCTCTTTTAAATTGGCCTGCTGTATTTCTTTTATCAGTGACATATAAAGGAAGCTTTGATTTAGAAATGGTTTCAGCCACTTAAAAATTCATTTATTTATTGTAAAGTTCTCAAATAATCTTCCTTTATCTGGGCTATTCTGCAGAAGTAAATAAAATGAGACTAACTGGGCTAAATGCCAAGAGAAGGCAGTCATTAGACAAGCCCAGAGAAGTTGCCAAACCTTCTACACTATCAGACGGAAGTGAAGACAAAGGCTCAAATGGTAATGCAAACACTGAATTCTTATTTTGTGCTTTTGTCAAGACTCAAGGATTTTATTGTCATTAGGGAGAATTTAGGATAAACTACATAATGAAATATTTGTTTGGAAGGCAAAAGGCTTAAATTCAGGTCTGAGAGAACTTAATGTGGATTCGTAAATTAATCAGTGTACTCTAATCTATATGAATTTTCTTTGTAAAATCACTCATTTTCTACATCTTACCTCTCTGTATTTATGGACAAAGAATTCTCTTCTTTTAGCTATTATGAGAAGTGAATTCAGTAATATTATTGAATGAATTTGTGGAATTTGAATTTCATAAAGAAATGTTATGATTATAGTCATCTTCACATTTTAAGAAGTTCTTCCAGATACCAATAGGGCCTTTAGAAAGAGTACTCCTTTCGAATTTTCGTTTAAAGTTATTTTCAAAAAAAAAAAATTGAAAATGGAGACAAAGTACTGGTTGATTTTAAAGCTAATTAAGGAGTTGTTTTGGACAAAAGCTATGCATCTCTCAGAAAAATACATTATTCCAAGTGTGGAACTGACTTGAAGATACTGTATTAAATTTAAATGTTAACTGAAGTTGTGCCAATCCTTCTTTTGACTATGGGAATTCAGGGTGAGGTGGGTAAGAAAGGTGATTGATTATACTTAGCAGTGTTGCATAGAAAACATCATGGCTTCCAGATCTCTTGATAATTGGGTATCTCTTTCCTTCTCATTCTCCAAGGAGATAGAGATTTTGAAAATGACTCTTCCTCTATCATTCTACCAATAAAAACAATAAAAAAATAACAATAATAACACAATATAATAGAGCCACTAGCAGACGTGGATGAATCACAAAAGTTAATAGAGAACTGTAACATTATAGAAACATGGCCAACAATTCGCAAAGCATACTAGATGATAACAAAATCTATGGTTTGAAAAACTTCAATCTTACTATAAGCTTAATAACAGGGACCTAAAAGTTAAGAAGCTGCCATCCTAATATAAATGATACGGGACAAGGCAATATTCTGAAAGAACCGTTTACTTACATATACCTGTTATGGGTTATTGCTAGTTGTTTAGACCAGAGGAACTGAAGACTGAGATTAAATTCATGCTATCTCGGTGCTTCTCAATCTTCCTCAACAAAATTGTGTTATCTCTGAAAGATCTTACTTTAAAAACTTCCTCTTTCTGTTACTAAACATAACCTGGTTTAGGAAAAACAATGTAACTAGTTTCAAAGTTGTAGTTTCCTACATAGTAAAAACCAAGTAAAGAGTACTTCTATCCAAATTATCTTTTAAAGTTGTTTTCATTAGATATAGAACATTACAAAACAACTGAAAGAGTGCTCTAAACTGAAGATACAAAACTTCATAGTCAAGACTATTATAATGGAGCGTATTTTAGAAGCCAAAGCGTCAAAGCCATTGGATGGTGTCGGTTTTCACCTTTGGCATATCTTGGCAAATACGAAGATGCCGAGTCCATAGATAAGATTTTTCTCACCCAAATTTGCCACTAGGCAATTCCTTAGTAATACTTTTTAGCCAGAGATTTTACTGATGCCATAGGATGGAAAGAATGAATACCAATGAGCCCATCGTTGATAATACCATCAACTCATACTGCTTCCAACTACTGGGGACAATTTCTTCATTAAATTCCAATTCTCCTTCTCGACTAAGTCTTTTTCATAACCAATGAACCAGTAAATAAAGCCTCACATTGTTTAGAAAACTATGCTTGTCATGGAGCCTACATTTGTCAGACCATACCCCCAGAGAGTCCCACTGATCAGGCCTTGTCAGCTTGCACTACTCAGGCTCAATAATCCCGCCTCAGAGGCTTCAGCTGTACATCCCGCCTGGAGCTCCCTGACAGACTGTTCCTTCTTGCACAGATTCCTAAGGGGCCCTTTGAGAAATGCTTTATTGAGGAGACTCTGGTGAAGAAAACAGCACCTTAATGAAAGACATGTACCCGAGCATAATTAACTGCTATGCAGCCCATTGCTGTTGCCATCAGTAATTTTATCCATTTGTCACTTATGAGGATGACAAGGAACCTTTTTTTAACTGAAAACTTAGGTGGTAGGAGAAACTATTAAAGTAAAATTGAAGAATGGGGTGTGTTTCAAAAGCAGTTTTAATAGAAATGTGTTCTATCTTCTTTACTTAAACAAGCCCCAATCCTTGATCTCTCAGTTGGTTTAGTTAGATTGAGGAAAACAGCCTCAGGAGAACAGATAGCAAAGATGGAACAAAGGCCAGAGACTGTCAGGAAAACCACTTAGCACAAGAGGTAAATGTTTGTTTTAATGGTGACAAATGTTGTTAGTAGAGGATCAAGATGTGGTAGATTTAAGCTCTTTGTCATTGCAAAAATCCTAAACACAGAACTAGAGTGGAGGATCATTTAAGGCATGGGAATGCATCCTGGAATTAAAAGTGACAGAAATGAAAAAGCAGAAATGGATCACAAATAAGCTCTCTTACAAGGTCCTCCCCTGTTCTTTCCAATTTTCCTAATTCCGGCTTCCTTACGAGAATTAAAATAAATGAAAAGATGAAAAGAGTGCTTATTTATACCTGCTTTAAAATGCTAAGCACATGTACACGCACACTCCCCATTCAGCCTTACTCTGGCATTATATGCAGCTGCTGCTCTGGTCTAATTGCCTTTGCAGAGCAACAAAAGAAGTAAATGACTTTGTTTTAGTTAAGTTGCAAATCAGATTCCTCCCAGCTATGGCGGCATCTGTGGGCTTAGGACCCCTTTAGAATGACAGTGTCCAATTACTAACAAACATTGCTCTTTTCCCAAAGGAAAACAGAAGTCAGGGGATCTGTGAGGCAGCACATGGCCAAACAATTTGAGGGTCTGGTTACCTTTTGACATCACAATATTTATTTAGTGCTAATAGTGGTAAAATATATTCCCACCAGATGGAATTATAAATGCCCAGGTTTAAAACACCCAGTGCAAATGCTAGATGAAAGCAATGTGTCCAGTCAAGTTCCTTAAACAAATTTCTAATTATTTGGAAAGCCCTATTGTCAAGATGTTCTTTGATGTTTATGGAAGAATCATACTTTTTACTCTGACTTTTAAGATCTCATCTTTTCCTCACTAAATACACAGCTCATTGAATGTTTATGCCAGTCCACAATTGCATATTAAAAATTCTGAAATCCAAGAGCCTCAAAATCTTAAAATTTATTTTAATGTATTTTGGTGGTAAAATCTGACTAACTTGAACTTAAGCATGAAAACATCACTTTAACTAATATAAAGACATGCATATTCTTCATTTACCTGCTTAGTATTAATATTTATACTTTGTATTCCAGTATACAATTATAGGGCACTATCCTAGGCTTAGAAGTGGTATTATGTAATATACACTACATGCCCTGTATTGACTTTATTAAATTGGAAGACTATTGAATGCTGAAAATCTGTCTCCAAGGAACTTATTTGCTTGTGAAACTGAATTCTCATTCTACCACCTGATCCTGATTTTTCTTATAATTATGGTGTTTAGCTTGGAAGTTTCCATATAGCAACTTGTTTTTTTTTTCTCTGTAAAAAACACAGACCACTTCTGCTTCATTATTTCTTTTCCATTCTTTCTTGAGCCTCCCCAACCTAAAGAAGCCTTAGGCTAACCCTAAAAGTATTATATAAAGCCAATTCTAAAATCTTAACTATAAACAATCTAAAAGAAGTAAGTTATAATAAGGTTAATTTTACTTAAAATGTACTTATTTATGCATATTTATCCCTATAAAAGTTATTTTAGATTGAATCATTTGACTCACAATATTTAAAAATATATATAACACTTGAATTATCATTAAAATAATAAAGTGGATAGTTACATGTTATACCCCCTACATATGTATCAAAAGTTTCTCTCCATATTTAACAGATAAGAAATAGCTTGTAAGATATGAGGAGATACCAGTTGAGAGTAAATAAGGTTTAGGAAACTTAAAGTTTTGATGCTTCTAATATTATAAAAAATATTATTTTATACGAAACTTTCCATTGTGCTTTTTAGGAGTGCTGAACCACAGATTCCTAGTATTAGTAGATCTTTTTAAAATCTACTTTTCATGAGAAGTAGCCTCTGGACAATATCCTGACAAGTGATCACCCAGTATTTCCATCATGGGATAAACTGTGCCCCAAAATTCTTATGTTGAAGTCATAACATCCAGTACCTTATGTTGTCACTGTATTTTGAGACAAGTACTTTAATGAGGTAACTAAGAAGAGGTTGTTAGCATGAATCATAAGCCAATAGACTGGTATTTTTACTAAAAAATAAAATTTGAATACAGATATTATAATGAATTCTTATAATTTTATGTTGCCTTGGTGTATTAGTCTGTTTCATGCTGCTATGAAGAAATACCCAAGACTGGGTAATTCATAAAGAAAGAAGTTTAATTGGCTCACAGTTCTACATGGCTGGGGAGGCCTCAGGAAACTTACAATCATGGAGGAAGGTACCTCTTCACAGGGCAGCAGGAGACAGAATGAGTGAAAGCAGGGGCAATACCAGACGCTTATAAAACCATCAGATCTCATGAGACTCACTCACTGTCATGAGAACAGCATGGGGGAACCACCCCCATGATTCAATTACCTCCACCAGGTCCCACTCTTGACACATGGGGATGTTTACAATTCAAGGTGAGATTTGGGTGAGAACACAGAGTCAAACCATATCACTTGGCATCCACTTTGAATATAAGTTTAACTTTCTCATGCCAGAAGCAGGACTCAGTCAACCCTGACAGAATTGCCAGTTCTACACCACACTCAAATGATTCAAGTTAGTAGCTAGAGATAAGAGGCTAGATACTTCACAACAGCTCTCTTTCCTAGCCACGTTCTCACTTTCCCACCACTGACTTTAAATGAACTATTCTAGCATTCACCTGAGGACCTAAAGTAACCCACACCCAATTCCCTTATGTATACTGCTAGCAGCCAAGCACATTCTCTCTCTCTCTCTCTGTCTCTCTCTCTCTCTGCCTATTCTTGCCTTATATGACCCAAGGACAGAGGACTGCCCTCCCAACTCATTATTCACTTTTTGTCCAGGATCTGTAAGTAGAATTCTTTGAACTTGTTTCCTGTGTGGTGTGTTGAATTTATGCCTTCCATCTGAAGAACCAAGAACTACTCTAGGCTAGGTTTTCCCAGAGAGGACTAGGGAAAACACAAGGTTGGGTTCTTAGTGCCAGAGCAAAGGTCAGGCAGGCATAAACTGAATATAGGTCAGATGAGGGCCACAGGGATGCCTGTCAGTATAAACAGTTTTCCCGTGGGAGTAACCCGTGGTCAGGGATTGAACTGCTAGACATTAGGCCATCCGCCAGGTAAGAGAAGTATCTCATAAAAGACACACTATAAACACCCACATCCAGCTCTCCTTCATTTTCCTTTAGGATACAGTTGCTAGCTGCTCTGGCACTGGACATTCAATTTATCTAGGGGCTCCCAAGACAGACATGTACAGAGGGAAGACCTTGTGAGTTTGCAGAGAGGAGATAGCCATTTAGAAACAAAGGAGAGAGGCCTCCGAAGGAAACAATCCTGCTGACAGCTTCGTCTTGAAATTACAGCCTCTGGAATTGTGGGAAAACAAATTTCCGTTGTTTAGGCCTTCCAGTCTGTGTTACTTGGATATGGCAGCCCTAACAAATACTAATACAATACCTTTGCACATTTCTTCAGAAATACATAACATTGAAACACAGGTACACACAAACGCACAAATTCTTGACCAGACCAAATGGATTTTATTGAAAATTTATTTATTTAGCAAACTGTTGTTGAAAACCTCATAAGTGCCAGGAGTTATGAATTTTAGTAATATACAGTTCTTCCTCTTGAAGTGGCCATAGTTTGTTTTGGGTTTGTTTAGAGTATTAGAGTAGAAATTACAGTATAAGTAATTAGAGTACAAAGTTCTATAGGAATTGAGGTAAGAGAACAATTGCTTCTATTGATTATTATTAAGAAAAAGTATTCTTAATGTGATATTTGAACTAAATCTTGAAGGGTGAATATGAGTTTTCCAAACACATAAATAATGAATTACAGTTTAGGCAGAGTGAATCCAGCCACAGTTTATTCAGGGAACATGAAGTAAGGCGGTAGACAAAGAAACACTGCAGATGCGATTAATGCAACCAGAATGGGAAGGGCCTTGTATGATGTGCTTAAGAAGTCTACGTTTTACTTTGTAACTGATAGGCATTCTTAAATGTTTAACCTCAGAACATAATTAAACTGTCTTTGAAAATTCAGTTGAAAGTCCTGATATGAAAATATAGGGATTCAGTTCCTGTTGGAAGACCCTTCTTCTGTGGTCATCAATTCCGCTGCAATTACACATGCATATAAGAAACACTAAACTATTTCTAAACTCAAAAGATTGATTAAGAAATACCCAGGTGCCAAAAACTACTAAATAACTCAAAGCTACTCACTAGCTTAAGCAAATGCTATGGTAATCTGTGAGGATTTAAAATTGTCAGGAGGTCATAGTGGCCATGTTGAGATTTAATGCTTAAATCCCAATAAGAAATGTGGTGTTACAGCTGCATGAAGCACAAACCTGAAATGAGGTCTTGAATAAAACCAAGGACTGCCTGTTCCATAAAAACAGAAATGGTCACATTTTATTCACCACCTTCAGAAAGGACAAGGAAGAGTGTTGCCTTCCAGAGGCTAAGGGTGGAAATAGTCACATCCTAGATATTCAAACCCAAGCCCAGGCCATTCCTCAGCAGGTGAGGTTTACATTTACTACTATCCATGAATATGGAATGCCAAGCTAAGAAATAAATACGAATACTAGTCCAAACCACTCATATTGGTTTTTGTTGCTGTGTAACAAATTGACACAAACTAGGTGACTTACGTAAATACCCATTTATTATCTCACAGGTTTTTTTGTAGGCTAAAGAACTGGTAGACCCCCTTGGGTTCTCTGCTTATGGTTTTATAAGGCTGAAATCAAGGTGTCAGCTAGGATGAGCCTTTATCTGGAGGTTCCAGGAAGAAATCTGGTTCTGGACTTATTCAGCTGATTGGCAGAATTGAGTTCTTTGTAGATGTAGGTTTGAGGTAACTGTTCCTCTTTTAACTTTGATTACATTTAAAAAATCCCTTTTGCCCTTGTGTTAGACAGTGTTCAACCAAAGAAAAGGAACAAGAGATGTATATTAAGGGATTTATTGCAAGGAATTAGCTTATGCAAGTGTGGGGAATGGCTAGAAAAATCCAAAATCCACAGGGCAGGTCATCAGAAGGGCAGACTGGAATTCTCAGGCATGAAGTGAAACTGACAGCAGTAGAGTTTTTTCTTCTGAGTAATCTCAATTCTACTCTTCAGACCTTTCAACTGATCAAATCAGGTCCACCTAAATTATCTAGGATAATCTCCCTTACTTAAAGTTAGTTAGTTGATTATAGACTTTAATCACCTTTACTAACTACCTTCTGTAAACCAAAAATGTAATTCTAAGCCCCCCAACTGATTAAATAAACCTTTCTTATGACCAAGGAGACCCAAAGAAACTAAAAAACTACCTCAGAACATCATAGAAAGGGGAAGGGGGTCAGACGTGCCTCATTATACTCTCCCCCTTTTGGAGTTCAGGCACAACTGATTAGCATTAACATTAAAATAGAGATCCTAAGACTGACAGAATAGACTCTATAGCAATAAGATACCAACTCCAACGTGACTCTGGTATAACATCAAATGACAACAGGTGCTAAAAGGAAATCAAACTATTTTACCCCAAAATATATTTCTTTGACATATTGTGAAATAGCCCTGCAAAGCTGTCTCTTGTGGGGAAATTTTTCATTCTGTAGAGAATCTAATTCCCTTACTAGGTCTTTCCTAAAGTATAACACCTTCCATAGGAGACATCCACATCTATTCTTCTGAAGCCTGCTACCAGGAGGCTTCATCTACATGACAAGAACCTTGGCTTGCACAATTACCAACACCACCCTTACTATAACTCACGCTGAGTTCACCTTTTCAAGCACAGTTTAACGCTTTCGACAAATTGCGTCAGGAAACCTGAAATCCACCTGGAAGCACACCTTTTCCCCTGCTACACGCTTTGCCTTTCCAGGCCAAACCAATGTATAACTTACCTGTATTGATTTACATCTTTCCAGTAACTCGTGTCTCCCTAAAATGTATATAATCAAGCTATAACCCAACCACCTTGAGCACCTGTTGTTAGGACCTGCTGAGGCTCGTGGTTCATCCTCTTTCTCGTTCTCACACTGCTATGAAGAAATACCCAAGACTGGGTAATTTATAAAGAAAAGAGGTTTAATTGACTCACAGTTCCTCATGGTTCAGGAGGCTTCAGGAAACTTACAATTATGGCAGAAAGCACCTCTTCACAGGATGGCAGGAGAGAGAAATGAGTGCAAACAGGGAAATATCCCCTTATAAAACTATCAGATCTCATGAGAACTCATTTACTATAATGAAAAGAGCATGGGGCAATGACCCGCATGATCTAATCACCTCCTATGGGGTCCCTCCCCCAACACATGGGGATTACAATTCAAGATGAGATTTGGGTAGGGACAGATCCAGACCATATCAATCTTTAACCTTGGCAAAATAAACTTCTAAAGTGGTTGAGACCTGTCTCAGATATTCTTTGGTGTATACTTCACAGCCATACTTAGATTATTACTAAACTGAATAACTGGAGAAAATAGCCTAGCCAAATTTACAGCTAAAGTTGACCATCATGACCATGTAATATAACAGAATCATGGGGTAATATTAAGAAACAAAGGTCATAAGGGCCATCTATGATTAATGCCTACCACACCACTGAAATTCCTAAAGCCACAGAGGAAAAAAACCACTCTACAGAAACCATCCCATACATCAGAACACTTTAGATTTCCCAGAGTACAAAGAATCCTACTAAGAATTAGCTCACGTTAAAAAATTATATAATAAAGGAGGAAACTGTCCACTGTGAGGGACAGTTTGTGAAAGCAATAAAGAGGGAGACTAGTACCCAAGAATTGGAAATAATAATTTATAATCTAAATGATAATACCCTAGTGGCAAATGATTAAGCAGATTTAAAATAATAGAAATCACAAAGAAAATACTAAGTATGTAAAAGAAGGGTAGGTAGGTTTAAGATAGGAACAAAGTCAACATTAAGAAATAGAGCCCCTGAAATTATAAGTAATAACAAAGACAATGAATACATTTTATAGACTGTTAGATGATAAGTTCCATTGAGACAGTGAACCAGGAAAAGATGACCTTGAAAAAATATCATATAAAATGTAACTCAGACATTAATTTAGAGGTGACCTAAAGAGAAGTTTTTAGTCAAAAATGATAGATTCAGTATGCAACATATGTCTAATACAATTCCATAAGAAAGAGAAAGCATGAGAGGCAATATTCAGCACAATAAAGGCCCACATTTTTTTGAATTTAAGAAATATAGATCATCAATCACATAGAAATCTGTAAAATAATTCAAAAAATTACAGGACACTGCAATGGTCTGAACAGCTGCATCTCTCCAAAATTCATACATTGAAACATAATCCTTAACATGATAGTATTAGAAGGTGAGGTCTTTAAGCGATGATTAAGTCATGGCGGCTTTGCTTTCATGAATGAGATTAGTGCCTTTATAAAAGAGACTCCAGAGAGCTCTCTAGCCACTTCACCCTAGGAAGATGCAGCAAAAAGGAACCACCTCTGAGGAATGTGCCCTTACCAAACACTATATCTGCCAGCAGCTTGATCCTGGACTTCCCAGCAACTGGAATAGTGAGAAATAAATTTCTGTCGTTTACAAGCTACTCAGTCTATGGTGATTTGTTATAGCTGCCTGAGCAGACTAAGACAGCTATCTACAAAAATAATAATTAGGCCAACAGTAAAACATCTCCAGAGGAGGATAAAATAATATCTAGTGCCAAGGTAAAATGATTGTCAACTTTGAACTCCATTCATTTCTATGGACTCAGTCAAGAAAGAAGTTAAATGATGCTTTTAGTCAGAGACTACTTAAGAAATGTATTTTATTAACAAGGAATGTGTCACAGAAACACAGTAGGATGCAAGAAGAAATGAGCAAAAGAAACTGATGAAGATTTAAACAATAATAAACAAGCACTGACTGGCACTCCTACTACTTAAACTGCTACTGGCACTATTAATAATACAAATAATAACCAGTTGGGAAGAGGTAATGATTAATAACAAGCTAAAACTAAAATCTTAAAAAATAAATATTAGGGAATGTGGGAAGATAGAATACTACACAGAATTTCAAATTAATTGTATCAACATGAACACATCATATCATGTTGCATGAAAAAATGTTTGTGAAGTAATGTTGAGTAAGGAAAGCAAGATGCAGAAAAAAATGCCTCGTATACCATGCCATTTTATTTTAAAATACAAAAACTATACAAAATATTGCTTAGAATGTATACATACCTGATATAATTATTTTATTTTATATTTTATTTTATTTTGATAAAGTCTTGCTCTGTCACCCAGGCTGGAGTGCAATGGCACAATTTCGGCTCACTGCAACCTCCGCCTTCCAGGTTCAAGCGATTCACCTGCCTCAGCCTCCTGAGTAGCTGGATAACAGGCACGTGACACCACACCTGGCTAATATTTGTATTTTTACTAGATATGGGGTTTTACCATATTGGCCAGGCTGGTCTCCAACTCCTGACCTCGTGATCTGCACGCCTTGGCCTCCCAAAGTGTTGGGATTACAGGCGTGAGCCACCGTGCCTGGCCTGATAAAATTATTTTTAATGGTTGGAAAGGTACATGCTAACCTTAGGGCACTCATTTTGTTTGAAAAGGGTACAAAGGAAATGAAAACAGGTAAGGGGTACAAAAGTGTCCTCAGTTGTTAGCAGTTTTATGACCTAAAAAATTAAAATAATTAAAATGTTTAAAACAAATATTGCAAAATACAATTTTTAAATATTGTTCTGTTATGCTATATTTTATAATACCTTGTGTATTTGAAAGAATTATTTCTTAAAAATAAAGAAAAATATATTGAGCATCAATGAATAAGATGAATTGAAAGTGTTCTAAGAAGTATAATTGGAAGACAGTTACAATTGTATTGCAGTAATCCATGCAAGGTGATCTATGAAGTGTCCCCCAACAAGGGAAAACAAATGAGACCTTTCAAATGTAGAATCATTATGACTTGATAATTTTGTATGAGTGGCAGAGAAGAAGGTCAAATAAAGAATGACTCTGAGTTTGTGATCTCTGGAAATTAAATGAATGTTCATGCTTTCAACTTACTGAGAAACAGAAAGCTGTAAAGTCTTGATGGGATTGTCCAAAAAGTATCTGAAAATATGAACCTAGCATATAGACAGTTTGGAGTCAAATGAATAAATGGATGGATGGATAAATGGATGGATGGACTGATAAATACTTGTATATCCATGCACTCATTCTTCCTTTAGTCTTTCCAGACTTCTGTCTTTCTTTAGTTTCTAATAAATCAAGTGGCCCGACTTGTTGTCTGTAAATTTTTATTTTGCTTCATTTTATATTACTTTAAATTATTTAATGTGTTTTCTTTTCTTTTGAATTTAGTTTTTTTCCTAACACACTCTGCTTTCATTTTTTTCCTGAAGCTTTTAAAACATAAACAGGGAATCATGAAAGGAGCTATGGATGATTATAAAGAGCAGAAATATGGACCTTATAATATAATCAGAAAATAATCCTATGCCCACACATAACTGAACATTTCATAATTTAACTCAATCAACTTTCCTTCAAGCTAGAATTTCCATTAGAAGTTATTACTTTTCCCTCTTTGCTGTCTGTAATTATAGCAAACTTTCACCAGTTGGTAATTCAAAGAAATTTTCTCTAACAAAGAAAGTTTACTTACCATATGAATGTTCTCTAGATTATAGACTGTTGATAGAAATTGATATAAAATGTTGGTGAGCAGAGCTCCTTTGAAATAATTTTAAAATTCATTAGAAATAATTTTGAAATGCTCACATTCTCTACAGCCTTAAAAACCTTTAAAAATCAAACTCTACTTTTCTCTGCATGTAATTTTATTAATTTGTCTCCTCTTTAGAATTGCATTTCCCTAATCGTTGACTATTTGATGTCCTTGAACCCAAGTCTTTGAGTACTTTTAATTTCTCTTTGATGTCTTTTTCAATTCCTCAGGAAGAACTCCGCCAAAGTTTTCCACATGCTGAACAGTGAACAGTAAATAACCACACACTTTTGGAAATGAACTTGATACTTGTCATCACTAACTGTCTCTATTCGTTCTCAGAGTAGGGATTGTGGTTAGTAAAATTTCTCTGTAGCAAGAGTGGGATGTTTAAAAGATGCTAGTCACTGAAATACAAACTTTCTGAACTACAAATATAGTTGTTTACTTTGTAATGACACAGTTTTTTTTTTCCAAGAAAGAAGTCAATAGAATCAAATATGATTTTTTTCTGGAAGGGACTGATGAAAAGACATTAATGGAGAAAGGACTGAAAATAATATATTAGGATAAAAAGTCATTCTACCTAGAACTTACGTAAAGCTGCTGAACACAAACATGTGAATTGTTTCTTATTGCAATATTTCATTCATTTAACACAATGACAGAACACTAACCTCACATTAGGACCTATACCAGACCCAATATTTTGATGGCAGAAAACTCACCCCAGCGAAGTTGCAACAAATGGCAAAATATGTAGAGTAGACTCATCTTTTCTGCCCCCATCATTTTATTCAAACAATGTCTTGCAGGATTATAGTTAAATTATACTTGTGAAAAATTATCTCATTCTTTTCCATTGAATAGTTTGTATTATTAGAAATTTTTCACCATCAGTCAGTCAGAAGCAATTGCCCCTCCCCATTATGGGGGACCTGAGGGGTATCCCAGAAATGTAGGGACCATTGCTGTTTCAATCCACATTACACTGATTTCCAGGATGCGTCCCAATAGCTCCTCTATACCAACCTCTGTTGCTTCTTTTATTTAGGCTACCAGGGAATTTCAAGGAGGATGATTGAGAATCATAGTGGAGAAACTTAAACATTTTAGTCAAAGGCAGCATTCCTATTCTAGTGTCACAGTGTCATATTTCTCTTGAGGGCCCAGTAGTGGCATTTAGGGGGTAGGCTTTTCCTTCTTCCAGCATTAGCTTTCAAGGCTCACTATATTACCACCACAACCACATTCCACTACCAAATCTCAAGTGGATTCTTCTTTTATATAACTATTCTTCTTTTATTCAAATACCGTAGATTTGTCTCAGAACATTTATCATAATTTATAACTAGCAAATTAATGTCTTTCTGTTTATAAACTATAAGCTCCATGAGTTGAGGAAGCATGTCTGTTTTCTCACCACCATATTTTAAGAACTATCAAATAGCTGGAAGAAAATATATCCCACTTAGAATCTGTAGAATAACCCACTTAGAATCTGTAGAATAAACTCTGATGATTGAAATAGTGCAGGCTATTGAGTAAACGAAAAGCTTAACAAAGATGTAATATCATATTTATCTTTCAGGATCTTACTGTCTCTAGCCTAGCATTTTGCATAAAATAGGCACTCAATATATTTTAAATTGAAACAAAGAGGAAAAAAAGCCATGATAAAGGTAGCTACTTGAGAATTTTTTTCAGAGTTTCCTCTGTGTGACAGGGTTATGGTCACCAGAAGCCCTGGAATTACATCACGGTTTAATGGCAAAAAAAAAAAAAAAGCTTTCTTTAGTGTTCACATAAAATGTCAGATAATGACTCTAATTTGTATAACTTGGGTCATAGGACTTTCCCTGAACAGAATTCTGTGGTCAGGAGGATGAAGTGTTGGGATTGGTTGGTTAAATCCCCACTATGATTGGCCACACAAAGAAAATCAAGTGGAGTGAGAAATAGTTGATTCCTCAGGAAGCTGGGTGGTTGTTACCCAAAAATAAAGGAATGTGAAGTATCCACCATCACTGCCATTATCAACAACCAGCATTCACTGCAGTGCATATGGATATATAGTATGGGGAAAAGCTGAGAGTATAGTGAGAAGATGGAATATATCCATTAACTGTTTGTAATCTGAAAGGCTATACTTAATTAGCAAGCAAATTACTTCTAAATTTACTAAGGAGACAACATATTTTTATGCAAAATTAGTTTCAGGCAAACTTCACTGTTAATGTTAAAAACTAAAAATAACTGTTGTTAGGGCCGGAGGTTGTGAGCCTTCTATTATGAGTAGTGATAAGAAACTTATTTCTGCTTTGACTTCAAAACATATTTTTTTACTTTAGAGTTTTAAGAAAAAAATCCCTCTTAAACGAAACTATCGTATATTTTGAAAAACCACATTAAATGAAAGGGCTGACCTTTTTCCTTTGCCAAATTGAAACCTTATGTGATGCACAGTAATGATCGTAGGTTTACAGTGATTCATTTTAGTAGGATTACCCAGGGAATCAGATAAAATTTGAAAAACTAAAAGGTTACTCTTTTGCAAAAACTAAATAGAAGACCAAGCATCAAAGTTTAGAATCATGTTTGAAATGATTTTTAAATGGATTGAATATTTGTTTAATTAAGGTTCTCCGTGAACATGAAGTTGCTCATATTTTTCCTATTGGCTTCACCTCTGCTTTTAAAGAAAATTCAGCTTTTACTAATCCTAAGAAATCAAGATTTGCTAATCCTTCCAACTGCCATTGCACTTCTCACTGCATGTAAAAGCTTTTGTTGCGAAGTAAAATAGAGTTTTTTCTGTTTTAATTCATTCAATTCCCTTCTCAAAACTTTATTTCTTTGTTTACCTGAACTTTCCATAACTTCTTTCAAAGGCTGTTACGCTTTACCACTTTTTCCATTTTTAGTTTTAGAACTGCCATTTTACCTAATATTTATCCCCAATTTACCCATAACCCTAGCCACTCTGGACATTCCATTATGCCTCAGTTTCCAAAGAGATGTGTCTCCAGGTGACCTGAATATGTTCCTTTTCTCTTCTGCTGATTCTGACAACCTTCCTCAGAGAAAGCTTGGTGTCCGTCTTCCTCTTTTCAATTCCCTTCAGATTCCATCTGGCATCAAATTCACAACTAATCATTTTTAGCTCAATGTCTTCATTTTTACACACTAATTAATTCTCTTCTTGACCAGAATTGACATGGTTCAAATAATGTCACCAAGTGGTTAGGCTATAGTGTCAAATTGTTATATAAAATGAAATGTATTTGTAGAATATTTTTATTCTAAGACTTTGTCGTATCTACTGGATTTCTGAAGCAAACAACTATAGAATGATTTTTTGAGTACAGTCCTAGTTATACTAATGAACTACTAATTAGGTGAGTGATTTTGGACATCTTCGCTCTCTTTCATTATAAAATGAAGGTAGTAAATCAGCAAATCTAGAATTCTCTTGAAGTCCCAAAGTCAAAGTATTAGGGTAATTAACAGTAAGTATCATTACTTTATCATTATTAAAATCTGGAACAAATAACCTCCAGATTTTAATAGCTTTACACAATGAAAGCTTATTTCTTGCTCACATCACAGCACAGTGCAAGTCAGGTAGCTTTCCTGGTTGAATCTATTCTAAGCAAAAACCCAGGAATCCAGGATCCAGGATTATTTACCTGTTGTTGGTAAAGTTAGTTCATATTTTTTTCTGCCTGAATGTGTAATATTTCATAGCCCATTATCATCTCTACCAGTCGGTGAGAGGAGATATTTTCAGTGGTTTTAATTAAGACATTAATTACGACAATAACACAGCAATTGTTGCCTGAAATAAGATTTGGGTCTCATGTCTGTACAGATGAAAATTGTCAATGCATAACCGGTAAACATTGTAAAAAGCACCTAACAGTGAACCATCGCAAGTTCATAGTTCCAAGATAATTGTATCTAAAAGCCAAGACCCTCCATATTAAACTGTTTGAGGTTCATCCAATAATCCAACTCTCTATGCTGTTTCCTCATTTATTAAATATTCAAATTACTTCTTTGGTCTCTTTATCTAAAATTGCTACTTTATGTTATTTAGGAAGGTATCTTCATATTTTATAAGTATCTCCCTAATTATAGCAAGACATGTTTTCCTCCTAAAAGTAAAGATAATACCTATATAACAGGTTGAATGGTGTCTTCCCAAAACTTACGTCCATCCAGAATCTCAGAATGTGACCCTTATTTAGCAATAGGATCTTTACAGATGTAATTAAATCAAGATGAGGTCATATCTTGATTTAGGTTAGAACTTAAATCCAATGAATGGTATTCTTATAAGAGAAGAGGGCACATACAGATAAACAGAGAGGAGTCCATGTGAAGATGAAGGCAGAGGTTGGAGCGATGCAGCTGCAAGCTGACGAACCCCAGTAATTGTCAGGAGCCACCAAATGCTAAGAATAGGGAGAAAAGAATATTTCTCTGGGGATTCAGAGAGAAGATGGCACTGCTGACACCTTGACTTCAGATTTCTAGTCTCCAGAACAATGAGAGAATAAATTTCTGTGTAAAGTCACCCATTATGGCACTTTGTTATGGAAGTCTTAGAAAATAAATACACCACCTTTTAATCATGTTTTAACTATTATAATTAGTTGTTCAACTTGGTCATCCTCACTAGAACTGTAAGTTCTCCAAGTAGCAACACCTTGTTCCATAATATATCCTTGGTACATGACCCAGAATCTGGCAAATAGGAGACAATCACTACTCATTGAGTTAAACGAATAAAAATAATTCATATTATTCTGGTCCCATTACGCTGTGGAACACCAAAGGTTTTCAGGATAACAAGAAGAAGACCTATTAAGATCCTCAATCAGCAGTTGTCAAATATCATCCTAAGTTTTGCAGTCTTCTTTATACATAAGATAGGTATGAGAGTTTTTGAGCATCTCAGTTTTTTTTTTTTTTTAAATACAAATGCTTGTATTGCTTTCCGTGTACTCCTCTCTTGCTATGAATGCAGTGGGTTAAGTGCATATAGAAATTCCATAGGAGACATATGAAAAGGCATCTCGGAAGTGAGATTTTAGGAACAAGAAGAACAGTGACAGCAAGGAGCAATCCCTTCCCAGGTTTGCTCTGAGTTTTTCAAAGTCTTGCTTTGTCTCCGATGGCGAAGCTTAGTCCACTGCAATGTTTGTTTCAACCCAGTACAAATTGCCATGTAATTCTGAAGAAGAAATTAGTCAATTTGAAGGTTCTATAACTACATCATTACTACTGCAGCTACAGAAAACACTCTTAAATAAAGTCCTGCTGCTATATTGTATGAGACTAGTAAACAATGAGGTCCATGCCCAGGCTGAAATGCAGTGGCACAATCTCAGCTCACTGCAACCTCTGCCTCCCAGGTTCAAGCAATTCTTGTGCCTCAGCCTCCTGTGTAGCTGGAATTACAGGCAGGTGCCATCATGCCTAGTTACTTTTTTTGTATTTTAAGTACAGACGAGGTTTTGTCATGTTGCCAAGGCTGGTCTCAAACTCCTGAGCTCAGGCAATTTGCCTGCCTTGGGCTCTCAAAGTGCTAGGATTACAGGCAAGTATCCTTCTCAAGTAAGAGACCTTTATTAGAGAGGTAGTTAAAAACCCAGCAATTCCAAACATAAATTAGTAGTCTATATCACACCTTTTTGTATGTAGCAAAGAATTGTAGAAACAATTATAATTAATTGTAATTTACCACTGTGTTTTTGTATTGCTATTATACACAATCTTGAATAATACTTGAATGCAATTTTTAGTCTTCTTTCAAGATTTTATTTCTCCAAAAGCCAATTAACTTCAGCATTCTGTGACCTTGAGAGCTAAGAGTTTGTCTCTTCTCAGAATGTGAAATATATTTTCTACAAGTTACCAATGCTGTGCAGTAATCTTGGTGTGCCTCTTCTTTCATTATGTGAAAATTTACAATCACATTAGGAAGGGTAAACTGAAGTCAAATCATAATCATCAACAAATGAAGAATATGATAAAATTAGTCTCACAAGAGGTAAAAACTTAACTTTTAAAAGGTTAATATATGCTGATCAAAGCAGTTTTTCTAATTCTAATAAACAAAGACACACAAAGAAAGTTCTCCTCCATAAAGAAAGACTGTGCCTGTTATATAAAACACGGAGTTGAACTCAGGGCAACTACAGTATCCAAAAATAACTGATAACTTTAAAAAGTCACTGAAATAAATTTACTTTAAATATGACCAAAATTATATAGTAAATAGTTAAAAGGAGGACGGAGCAATGTCTAAATGAAACACTACTGTACAAAGAAATTAAAAACTATGAGGTTTATTTCATAAACTATTCCATAAAAATTTGCTTCTAACATAAAATGTGTAGTATTTCTTAGAATGGAAACTGTACAAGATGTTGATTTTCCCTTCCTGAAAAAGGAAATGAATGGGCAGTTTAGTTTTTCCTCAATTCCTAGCTATTCATGCTACAATTCATGCTACAAGATTTATAAAGTACATTTATATTATTTTTTAAATTCCTGCTATATTAAGATTGTTACTGAAACACCAGGGGTTTTGTTCACCACACAGAAAGCCAATCACTGAGACAATGAGTATTTCCAGGGAAGAAGGTTTTATGTGGGTGCTACAGTCAAGGAGAATGGAAAACAATCTCAAATCCATCTCTTCAAGGGACTAAAATTAAGGGTTTATAGAGCAGGGAAGAAATGTAACTACATGTGGAGAAACAGAAAATAGGGAAGTGTATGAAAAAGAAGTTGGTCAATGGGTAGCAGGTGCTCTGTTAAGCAATCATGATGGATGGGGGTCTTGTGTCTTATTGGCCAGATGCAGTGATCTGGTAAGTTTCAGTTCCTTGATACTGTCAGAAAACTTGACGGTTGTTTTCACGAGAAAGGAACTCAGATAAGACAAATGTAATTTTTTTCTATCTCTAAGACAAGGAAGGTAAATTTCTATGTTCATTCAAGTAAAATCATAAACATCAGTACTATGAGGAAATCAGGCCAATTTCAACATGAACTGTCAAATAAAAATTGTATATAATTAAAGTGTACAACATGGTGAATGCACAGCCAGTGAAGAAAATAATGATAATATGTGATGGTTAATTTTAGGTGTCAACAGTGCCCAGATGTGTAGTCAAACATTATCCTGGATGTTTCTGTGTATTTAGATGAGATTAACATTTACTCAGTGAACTTTGAGTAAAGCATTGGGTTCTTCATTATGTGGATGAGTCTCATCCAATGAGTTGAAGGTGACTGAATAGAACAATAGATCAACCTCACATGAGTGAGACGGAATTCTGCAGCAGATGACTCTCCTCTGGGTCTCCAGCCTGACAGCCTACCCTGAAGAGTTTGCATTTGCCAGCCTCCACACTCGGGTTAGCCAATTCTTTAAAACAAATCTCTTTCTATAGACACACACATTCTACTGGTTCTGTTTATTTGCAGAACACTGATTGCTGCACAGTATAGATAAATAATTGAATAACAGGTAAAATATTATGGGTGCTATCATAGGAGTTTATTCAACAAACTGCTGAATGTACTACATAAACAGAAAGAGAAAGAAAAGTCTTATGTTACAATCAGTGACAAAAGAAAATAATGACAAAATTCAATAATTCAGAATAAAAATTCTGAGCAATTAAGAATAGAATAGAAGAAAATGGTATCCCCAAAAAGAAACCTACTGTTAAGACTACATTTAATGATGACATATTGAACTCATCAATACAGAGAATATTTTTTGGGACAACTCATTTTCCATATTGCTCTAGAGATTTAATCCAATGCAATGAGGCAGGAAAAAACATATATAAGCCATAAATGTAGGAAAGTGGCAAAATTGTATATCTCTCAGAGAACATGATAATCTACATATAAAAAAGAATCTACCAAGAAACTACATAAGTAATGAGTAATATTTAAACATCATAGAATAAAATATCAAAATGTATATATCAATAGTATTATTATAAGCTATTAACCACAGATTTTTAAAACTTTACATATTATAGCATCAAACATTCCTAGAAATAAATTTAACTAATTATGTGTAAGACCTTTACACTGAAAATTACAAAACCCTTCTGAGCCAATTTCAGATAACCAAAATAAATGGAGAGATGTATCATGTTCATTGAGAAGTAGCAAGTCTGAAGAATCAATGTAATTATGATGTTAGTTTTTCCTTGATGTATTGAGGATAATGTGGGTAATGTAATTGGCTCAAAGTCACTTAGATGTAAGTGGCAGAAACTTTGCTTAATCCCAGAATGCTTCCTTTTTCCCTTTACATGAGGTAATTTGTCCTGTGCATTAGCAAGAGGAAGTCTAGAGCCATGGTAACCAAATCAGGGAACTTCTCTCTTATTGTTAGGTTCACTGTAAATCTAGCTGAGACTGCAAATCAAGGTAAATTAATCCCTTGTATTTTAGTTAAGAGGAAAAAACCTTCAGCAAAAGTGAATCTAGATTGTATCTTCCTTGAGAAATGGAGAATAAATCCATATAGATATATTTGAGGAATCACCAGAAGGCTGTTTCTTCTTTTGTTTTGTTTTGTTCATTTTAGTACAGCAGTTGGCAAACTTCAGTGTGTATCAGCATGACCTGGAGGGCTGTGGTTAAAACACCCATTGCTGGGCCCACCCTCAGAGTTCCTGACTCCAGAAATCTGGGCTGCGGGCCTGAGGCTTTGCATTTCTAACAGTTTGCCTGGTAATGATAATCTTGCTGGTTCTAGCAGAACATTCTGACACTGTCTTAAAATCAATAGAGCGAGAGATCTTAAATTGTTTGAATGTAAACTCACTAAGGCTTGGCTGATATAATATTAATCTTTAAAATCTCTATTCTCTTTGCTTACTATGTCAGGTTTTATTCATTAATCAAAAAGTCCTACTGCAAATCAAATAAAATAGAGGTTGAGTTACACACAGCAGAGTTTAAGTTTTCCATCTGGTGGTTTACTAGCCTCTAGGGTTATACACATACAGCATTTATATATTTTGGTCTTTCAGATTGTATAATCATTAATTCAGTGAAGGTGTGTTTTTCTTTTTAGTATCTTAATTAATTTATTAATTTATTTATTTTTTACAGATGGAGTTTTTTGTCACCCAGGTTAGAGTGCAGTGGGATCACGGCTCACTGTAATCTTGATCTCCTGGGTTCAAGCCATACTCCACTCTTAGCCTCCTGTGTAGCTAGGTGACAGGCACTCGCTACCATGCCTGGCTATTTTTTAAAGAAGGGGTTGGGCTGTGTTGCTCAGGCTGATCTCAAACTCCTGGCCTCAAGCAATCCTCCTGTCTCAGACTTCTAAAGAGCTGAGATTATAGATGTGAACCACCACACCCGGCCCTTTTCTTATCTTTAAGAGAGCAATTTATATAAGATGCCATATTGTTGCATTGTATCTGATCAAATTTAAGGAATAGAAGACAGAAATTTTATACATAAAGTGTTGGTATTTGTTTATTTTAGTATTTGATGAAGCTCACTTTAAGAGCTTATCCTGAGTTGCTAAAGAATTAAATTAGCAGGGAAAACATTCATAGAAGAGAGTAAATGTTTAGATTTCCATTATTGGACATATCATAAAACAGTAAATGTGGCTTGATATATCATCACTTTTATGGCATTTTGCTTACATGCATAATTCAGTACTCACCATCTTGCATTTTACTTCATCTCTCCCCACAAGCAACTACAAAGTGTTCTCAGAAAATGTTGAGTGGAAAAAATAAATCAGTTCAGATAAATTAATGGCAATAATAATGAGAGCAGTGACAATGTATGTATGTCTTTGCTACAGGTCAGGTGCTTTGTTCAATGCACCTCATAAGCAGTATCCCATTTATTTCACAAAACTCCTATAAAGCATAGTTTCTCAACATCAAGACAATTGACACTTCAGGCTGAATAATTCTTTGTGGTAGGCATTGTCCTATGCATTGTAGGATGTATAGCATGTTCCCTAACTTCTACCCACTAGATGTGAGTAGCATCCTCCCAGTAGTGACAACTAAAATTGGTCTCGGTTGAGAACCACTAATATAATGTGTATAGTACTTCATAGATGTGATGTTGGAAATTTACTTTGTCCAGGCTTTTATAACTCATTTTATCAGAGCAAGGATTCAAATGCAGGCACTCAGATTTGTTCCTTCTTGGTATGTTTACTAATAATGGGAGACATGAATTCCTGTGGCCCAGAATAGGACAAACAAGCTGTGATTAACTCCTCATACATCAATCTTTTTTAAAATGAGTTTTGCCATGTTTAAGCTTTAAATTGGGGGGTCCATGTTTTGTTTCAGTTTTTATTACACAAATCAAAAGTCCTTGAGTATAACTTAACATCTGTTCCGTTGTGAAAATGGAAACTTTTGGTTATGATTCAAAATAGCTACTGTACAAAGCAGGATTCTAACTGGCGTGGCTGTCTGAGTGCAAAGTGTCTGGTCACCAACAAGAGTACAGTGGATTTATGTTTTGGATTTGTATTTGCTTTATTGCTCTAAGTAGGAACTAGAATTTGGTCCATAGCTTAAAAACAAAACAAAACAAAACAAAAAAACTAGGTACAAACCTATATTTTCTTAAATGATTTGTTCAACAAATGATATATGCATAAACTTCAAATGAAATTAGGATGTGTTATGTATTTTAGGTAGCCCATATGTCTATAGATAGATGATTAGATGAATAGACAGACAGACAGATACAAATCTGCTGTGTAAATCACAGAGCCTGCATCGCTTCTAAGTCAGTCAGAAGTTCATGTTCTGGTTCTGAATGACGAGACTTGGTGATTGTATCAACTCCTATGGGAAAAAGGACTATTTATTAATAAGGCAATTAATACTAGGCAGACATGGGTAATATGGGGTCATTGACACTAGAACATGTTGAAGGGATATGAGGTTACAAACTGTCTACATTAAGGTAATTATAGGTAGGAGAAAGGAAAGAGCCATACTTTATATTTAGACTATCATATAAAGGATAATGATATGCTGTTTTAACACAATACACACTCACAAAATCACAAGTTTAACTTATTGCTGTAGATCCCATAAAACAGAACCCATAAACTTTGCTGGAATTGAGTAACCGCCATAAAATGTACCTATATATAGTGTCTCTTTTATATGCTTAAGAAAATATTTTCAAAAGCTTAGGACCCACATGAACAAAACTATAAAATCTCATTGAAGGATATAAAACAAATTCCTCAATATATGAAAAGACAGATTAGGTTTCTAGATGGGAAATAATATAATAAAAATTAATGTTTTAAAGTTAACAAACTAATTTTATATTATTCAATTATAATATGAATCCCAACTATGAATTTTCAAAATTAAATAAAATTATCTTAACTATTTACATATCAGTATAGATTTTATAGATTGCCTATGCACACATGATAAATAGTAAAAGTGGACAAAACTATAGAAATTATATAAAATGCTGAGTATCTTACATAATTTTATCAAGTACTAATATCCAGTCATTATTTTAACAGCATGATATAAATAAATCCTTAGAAAAAAGATGGAATCTAGAAATCAATCTCAGTATTATAATAGAAGATTTCATACTTGACAAAGGTTGTCTTTCATTGCACAGAGAAAGGATGGATGATTAATAAACAGTTCTGGCACAGTCAGCTATTTATTCATGTCTTACATTATGTGCAAGAAAAAGCAGTTTCAGATGTATTAAAGTCTTATTTGTAAAAAGTAACACTAACATTTTTTGCAGAACTCTAGGAGATTATATCCGTATCTAGGGGCAAGTGTGACCTTCTTAACTAAGACTGAAAACCCAGAAGCTATAAGAGATAAGGCATATAAATCTGTCACAAAAGATAACACAGACAAAATCAAAAGACTTATAAATGGGCTTTGACAAAAATACGTGCAATGGAGAATACAGAGGGCTGTTTCTATAATACACGTAGGACACTGAATATTTGTCAAGTTGAGAATAGAAGCTCAACAGAAAAAAAGGTAAAGAAGCAATTCAGAGACTATCTTCAAATGATCAAGTACATGAAAATGATGCTTAAACTGACTCTAGTCAGATAAATGCAAATTAAAGTAACAAAGAGATATCACATTACACTCCTGAGGCTGGCAACAGCTTAGAAAGGTGATGACTGACTGGCAAGTGTAAAATCTAAAGTATTAAAGACATTTTGGAATGCAGTATCCATTAAAATTAAAATGCATTTATCCTGTGACACAGAAAACCTTATTAGCCCAAGCATAAAATAAAGCATAAGTAAGTGGGAAAAAAAGCACAGGATATGCATCTATACAGTTTATTCATCGTAGCCAAATAAGGAATATGAAGCAAAAGACCCCTCAATAGAGAAATGGTTAAAAATATGGTAAACTTATATCACAGACTATTCTTCAGCCATTAAAAAATGAATTAAAACTATATCAGTGGACAATTGATTTAGTGTGATTTTTATGATTTATTGTTTAGTGAGAACAGAAAGCTGTAGAATAGTGAGTATTAGACAATCTCTTCTGGATAAATTAACAACGTAACAAAACTAGAAGGAGAGTTAGAAAACTCGAAGCAAGGAGACATGCGTTAAAGTAAAAATTTGTTTTAAACACAATAAAAATCCATGTATGCTTCATTCACACATCAGTTTATACAACATATACAATGTGGATTAAAGTCAAAAGGCATTGAAATTATTTGAGATTACTCTAGTTTGAAACTTCTTAGGTTTTTTTAGACTTTAAGCAGAGGCTGTTTTTTAACATTTCAAAAATATATGCATAATACATATTTTCAATAAAAATAAAAATTGCAGGTAAGAAAAAAAAAATACCCCAGTCTTCCTGTTTGAGATTCTGTCAGTTGGCTCTTTTCCTCCCATTCCTAGAGTTCTGTTCACTGGCTTTTGTCTCCTTCCTTCAGTCCAGTTTAGTCACCACCTCTGAGGAACGGTGTCCTGTGTTGGCATTCTTTTGGCAGCTTCCACAGCTCTGTCCCCTTGAGCAAAGTATGTACCAGACATAGCCCAGTCTTAAACTAGAACACTTGAAAAAAACAGCACCTGACCCTGGGGAATTCCCGAAATTCAAAAATTCAAAAACCTGGCCTTTAACACCACATCTTCAGTGAGTGCTCTACTCGATACTGTGAAAGAGACAAAATCCTACAAGACGTAGATCTTTCCCAAAGGAAGCTTAAGATTTTATGGAGAAGCTAAGCCTTATGTTTATTAAAATGAAATAGTTGTATTTCTGTTCTTGAATCCATATGATAATTACTTGAATCAACTCTAGGTTGAAGAGTTCAGGAGAAAGTTTAATCAAAAGAGCCCATAAAGCCAGGCAGAGGGAAATCTGAAAATGAAGTGCACCGAGGATTGGGTGCCTCTCGTGTTTGTATGATTTCTAGTATTCAGGCCTGTCTCGGTCCTGTATACTTCAATAGTAAAGAAAGGCCAACTCTGAGTTAGTAAAGTAATAAAAATTGATGTTTCTGTTTAAAAGCCACGAAATGATACACAACTTAGGCTTTATGGCTAGAGGCATAGTTTACCTTTAGCTAATTGAAAGGAGACTCCTGCTTATAGAGGAAGCCAATACACTGCCTCCAAATAGCCAGTTCTTGATCTGGATATGTTTCTAAAATAATCAACACATTTAGGTCTTTCTCACAAATAATATTTTCCCCACTACTTTAAGCAGCGGATAGGCATGGGTGGGGGAAGGAAGATGAAACAGAAGCTGTAGTTCCTTCCAGATGTCCAGGTCAATCCATGGATGGCAGAGAGGCCTAATGAGGGCAGGGGCCTTGGAGAGACATCTGGGAAGTATAAGCCACACTTGCAAAGAGACACTCTTTGATGTGCAACTGACAAAAAAACTTAAAGGAAAACCAGTAAGTGCACAGACACTCGCAGCGCTCAGACAAGCCTAGCTGTGCTCTGGGCTTCTGTCCTGGCCCCTGAGTAATGTTAGTTAATTGTCACTGTAGTGACACTACAGTAACTTTGGAGTGGAGGGGATTGCTTCTCAAAGCATAGTCTACTGGTAAATTTTTTTAAGTCAAAGAGATACAGATAAGCTTGTTTGTTGTTTCGTTGTTTGCTTGCTTGTTTATTCTTTGTCTTTCTACGGTTATTCCTCCAGTGTTTTTCTCAGGGTAAGCTGAGCTCCAAACTATTCATTTGTCCTGAGGCAGCCACTTGAAACACAATCATTTTGTATTTCTACCCTTCTATATTTTGACCTGTGTTTTATCCATGTCAGCCCTATAGAATGGGCCAGGAGGTTGCTGCCACTGAAAAGGCCACTCTGATATTTAGTGTCAAGAATTTTGCTGTTAATCATGGCAGAAAAAGAGACAGAGAGTAATAAAAATAACTTACATAGACAAAGGCAAAGAATCTTAATATGTTCTTATAGCCATCACTCTTGTATTACAGTTTCTGACTTCCTCATGTAGAGATGATTAAAAATCCCCTTGAACTTGGAGTCTTTGCTTAGTTCCTGAGTCTAAAGTACAACAAACTCCTTTCATCTTCCTAATCCTCATTCCACCCCGACCACTAGGCTAAATGGAAGGGTAGTTCCTTTCCTTCCCATAAGCTCTTTTTCCTAGTAAGTAAGTTCAAGTCCAATCGCAGCACAACAGATATAAACACCATCATTTCCTTTTCCTTCCACGTTTCCCCTCCCCCACCCAAAGTCAATTTCCCGTAAATAAGATTATTGGCATTTCTGTGGATTTTCAGTCAATATTTCACCTGCCACCATACTTCTAAATAGATTTTTTTATTTATAGTTAATAATAAATATTGTTATCTTAATAAAAAAAGGTTAAATGTTATGTAGGGTATACTCAAGAGGAAACGACACAGTATTATAGAATTGAAAACCTTGGAATATCAGATTAATGGACATGGAATCATTAAAAACAGTAAACTTATTCATTCATTTATTTATTCATCTAGTGTGAGACTATAAATTGCACAGTATATAATTAAGGCTCTGAAAATATTTAAGAAAACATACTGTAGGTATTGAAAAGAAACCAATATGAGCAACAGCTCAGATTATAAGAGACATAAGGCCTTTCACAGGAGCTGACAGTTTAGTATTAGATCAGGAGATAGTTTCTTAATAATACCTACCAAGCTGTCAACTAAAATGTGGAGGGGTCAGAAAGGAATGAATCCTAAGAAATTTGGAGATTAGCATCTCAGATTTCTGTTTGAGGTAACCTCATTATAATTTACTAAGGTGCTCTGCTGAGTCCATGGCTTTATCATAGGATTCTTACTTATGTACACAGATATAATGACTTATTTTGACTACATTGGACTTTATAGCCTGCATTTCTATAGCATAATAAAATAGGGCCCGTAACAAAATGGGGGCATTTCCTCAATAATAGCCCCAGAATTAGGGTGAGCAGGTTCCTTAACTTGGAGGTCATCTGATGGGTATTAGTTATTTTTCTACATAAGAAAGATGCACTATGACAGGGTAGAGTCTGTTTTCTTAGTGACAGTTGAGTAGGATTATTTGAACCTAATGTTCTTAATAATCTTCAGTAGAGACAGAAAGTAAATGACTTGCAGAATTAGTTAAAACCTGTCTATGGTGGTTTTATATACGTCCACACATTCTTTGACTCTCTTCCCATTGAGAGGTGGGACTTACATGTACCCCACCCCATGACAGGATGTATCTCTATTTAAACTCAAAAAATATGCAGAATTTATGTCATGTAATTTTCACAGCTTGATGAAAAAAAGGACACACAGCTTCCATCTCTTTTTCTTGAAACATTCCCTGTTGGAACTCTGAGATGTCATGTAAGAAATGCCACTACCCCAAAGCTACGATGCTGTGAGCAATGGAAACCCAGGCCACACGAAGATGCCACGTGTAGGTACATTAAACAATAGCCCCGTGCTAGGATCCCAGACCGTAGCTGATTTCAACCACTGTGAAATTGTCTCCAGGCCATTCCAGCTCCCACCTGCCAAGTCACGTCCAGCCATGGAATCCTCCTAGTTGATGCCTGAGACAGACCATAGGCAAGGCATTCTTGCTGTCCCAAAGATGACCCAATTCCTGACCCAAGGATGCTATAAACAAACAAAAACATTTGTTCTGAACCCTAAAATTTTGAGGTAGTCATTAAGCAGATGTAATAACTAGAGAAATCCCTCTATTCCTATTGCCTTCCCCCCCACCCCGCCCATTGATGGCTAGTGAAAATAAGGATGCTGGTGGAAGCATCACTTTTGGGAAATTATTTTGAGTGGAGGTGGTTAGAAATAATGATCTTAGGAAGAAATTGAAGAGAAAGGTGGAAATCCACGGTTTTCTCCTTTAGCATTATCTACTGCTGCCTTTTAGACTTCTCTTCACAGTGCTATCAGAGCAACTACTTTACTTTGTATTCTCTGTTTCCTTCTGCCTCTTGTCTATGTCTCTCTGCTTGTCTCTTTCTTTCCCTGTCTGTTTCTGTCTTTCATATGCATCAGCCACTTTGTATCCCTAGTGACACCATTGCTGTGGTTCACTTTACACTTTCATTTTATAATGCTATTTCAGTGGAGTCTCTATGTCATAAAGTAACAAGTAATAGATTTTTTTTCTACTCAGTGAAAATCAAGAGCAAAGGAAATGCATCTACTTGAAAGAGCTGGAGCAGTTAATATCTATCTACTTCTAAGGTTTCCACAGCTACAGGTGAAAAAAAAATGCTCATGCTTTCTGTCTGATTTTGGCATCTAAGATCGAGTGGTAGTAAAAAAGGATTAGTAAAAACATAGAGTGGGGAATAATTTTTATAAAAGGAAATAACCTTGTGAGCAGTAAAGAGCGCTTTTTATTCAAAAAAAGGGGGAATCTAACGTTTGTGTTTGCATTTTGAGAAAGCAAATAGCAATCAGGTGGCACAAATCAATGCCAGGAGCATGCAATGGCACTGACGCCAGAGGCAGGGCGCCTTATCCATTAGGTACAGTGGGCAGATTGCCTAGGATTTGGAGCCCAAAAAATGTTTTACATTTCTTCAACGAAAAAAGTGAGCTTTTATAATAGACAAGAGAAAATATTAAAACACGTTTTATTACTACCTTTTTCTGTATACCAACTCTATCAGAAATAAAATCTTTTTAATGAAGTAAGGGATTCATGATACTTAGGGCCTGTAAAAGTTATAATGCACCCTGCTGAGAGAGCCATGTGGGAAAGCACCTGGAGGAAACAGGACTGCCCATACCTTCCCACTATAATGGTAGCTTCGGTGCCCACCCGAAGCAGCACGTTTTGAATGTCTACACCTTAGTCCCTTTCACAGCACTGGTGATCTTTTATGCATCCAATTAGTACAATTTTATAGCATATATGCTTTATTACCGTACTCCTTCAGATCTATCTAAGCTATAATAGAGTCAGGAGTTTGGAAGGAGGAAACATACAAATATATGACTATTCCTGAGTTTCAGTTATTCCTCAGCAACAGTGGGTGCCTGAGCATTTACCCAGGCTCCTGGGAGAATGAGAAGTTCCCACTGTCTGTGGAAAGAATACTCTTCGGTGATGTTTGTTAAAGACCGTAGCTCTTAACTCATTCTTTCCATGTCTTCTCAAAGCAGTGTCCTCATTTGGTCACATTTTAAAACAGAATATTCAAGGAACAGTTTGAACACTTTATCAGTTATGCTCAGGTGCTTGTTACCAAAAGGAAACCAGTGAGAATTGCACAATTAAAAATAAACTTTTAAAATCAGTATAATTTGAAGATGATAAATGTTAATATTGGTCATGCCTGTGCAAATACAAACTTAAACAGGGCAAACGTAACAGTTTATCACATTATGCATTGTTGCTTAAAAAAAAAAAAAACAGCAACAACAACAACAAACAATCTTTCAAAAAATCACCTAAGGGGCCTGTCCTCCCAAAGCTACTAGAAGAATAAGTTCTCAATAATAAGACGTAGGGGCAATAAAGAAGGAAGTCTGTTCAGAAAGTCCGTCCTGTTCACCTATACTTTTTCCAGGATTCAGCATAGTGTCTGGTACATACTAGGTACTCAATAAATATTTGTTGAATAAAGAATGAAGGAATCAATAAATATAGGGCTCATTCTAGTAAACTCATGTCTAATTCTTCCTTTTTCCTGGTTCTGCCCAGCCCACACTAGTTTCCTAAAGAGGAGCATCTTAGAAGATCTCTGGGTCTCTTTTACTCATTCCTGCATCCTCCCTGTAACCTTCCCTCCTTGTTACTGACTCTCCCTTTTCTTTTTCTTCTGATCACCACTTACCTCCTACTCTGATGCTTCCAAGGGTTTATTCTGATTGCTCAGTTTCCTGTTTTCAGTTCTACCATCCTGACTTAATATGCGGATAGATCTACTTGGAATTATCTATTTTTAACTGATGATTCTTGGTTCATTCTCTCTTGCTGACCTGCTTCTTGGGCAACCTTCGACCCAACAGAACAATAGGGTGCAATCAACTGTTGCCTCTCCCTAAACTTCATAATGAGCTCAGGGCTCAAATAGGTGTTTTCTACTATGTTTCTTACCCTCCTCAATATACTGTCTGGAGAAGCTTCTTTCAAAATGCCGTAGTATGATTTATTTGACTCTCAGTTACTGACCCTTCATCTATAATTGCAATTCATATTTAAAGATATAGAATTTCATATTAATGATATATAATTTTATCATTTTCTATTCAGGGAACAATTCTCTTACTTCCCTAACTTGAAATCTTGGAAAGTTACCCACAGTAATGGTACGCAATGTAAACCCTCAGAGAGAGAATATGCATTTTACTGTCCACATTTTGGATACTTTTTGATGGGGAAGGAGGGAAGTTAGAATCAAGTACACTTTTTATAAATTAATCCTTTACAAGGAACACTACATAACCACAATTGTAATATTATAAGGCAAATAGTGTCAAACAAAGCAGACACACAATTCTGGCACATATCTTAGTAATATTTTAAGTGTTTGCTTACTTATTTCTGTTTCCTGTATCATTTTAAAGTGCATGCCTAACCTTCCAAAGTGCACTTGTGCATGCACGCGCACACACGCACACACACACAATCAAGTTAATGAATTTGCAGAGTTAAAGATCTAATGAAATCCCAGTTATTTTTACTTACCTGTACACATTCTGTTTATATTTATTTTTCTCTACTATGGAAAACTAAAATGCCAGAGTAAAATCGATGGGGTTGATTCTTGAGAGGATTCTTGATTTAGTAAGCTTCTTATCATTTTTAGCTGATCACAAAGAAAAAGAGCCAAACTTTCTGTTGGGTCTTTATAACATGAAATCAGATTGCCAGCTTAACATTTGTAAAAAACAAGATGACCTAAAAAAAAAAAGGAAGGAAGGAAGGAAGGAAGGAAAGAAGGAAGGAAGGAAGGAAAGAAGGAAGGAAGCAGGGAGGAGGAAGGGAGGAGGAAGGGAGGGAGGAAGGGAGGGAGGAAGGGTGGGAGGAACGGAGGGAGGGGGAGAAAAAGGAAGGAAGGAGGGAGGGAAGGAAGGAAGGAGGAAAGGAAGAAAGGAAGGAAGGAAGAAAGAAGGAAGGAAGGAAGGAAGGAAGGAAGGAAGGAAGGAAGGAAAAGTACTAATGCCTAACTTTACATCAAGACAAAGTCATTTAGGGTAGGGTCAGGTAGCAGATTTATGAACACTTCCATGATGACTCTATTGATGGGTAACTAGAATTAAGAACTACTTATTGAGAATATGCAGTTGCTCTATTATTTTCTTCTTTTTACTCAGAGAAAGGTGGATTTATATTTTTTATATGCTATTGAAAGAATAAGACAAAAGCATGCAAAGCAAGAAAGTACTTCAATAAGACCAAGTGAGTGAGGCAAAAGATTTCCATTTTAAAGCTTCATAGACTATCATCAAAAATATACAGGTCTAGGTTAGAACACACTTTCCGATTCATAAAATTTGCAACAAACTGCCACAGCCAGAAAATAAACAGAGGGTTTTTTTTGGCAACAACCTATTCCAAACTCTCAACTGCCTTCTACACGTGATGTTTCCTGAAGATAATGCTGTTTTATTATTTGCCGGTTAATGTTAATTACTTTTGTACTTTAGAATTACTCACAATACATTTTGGAATCCAATGAATACATTAGTGTCTTAGAGTATCAGCATTTCTTCCAACTTCTCCTTCATTATTACAAAGCTGAAAAGAGCTTAAAACAGACTCTGCTAAATGACTTATTTTTTTATTCATTGAAATGTTCTTTTTGATGAACATGAAATAAATAATCAAAAAAATTTAGTGAGGTCATGGGGTATTCCAAACCCTATATATAGAATTCCAAGTCCATATAAATAGGCCAATGACATTTTGTGAGTATCCACAAATGCTTGGCACTATAATAGGAACTTAAAGTATATAGTTGAGATTAGACCTGACTCATGCCCTGAGAATTTTATAATCTTTAAAAGAGATGAGATGGGTCAGTATTCAATGAATATGAATACATACAAAGAATCATTCTGACAGAGAGTGATAAGGAGAGGATTGCACAGATCAAAGAATGAGCCATAGTTAATTGAGGGAAATGTCCCTTGAGAAGCTTTCTGAAATGGACTCTGAACTTCAATTTAAAGAGAGGGCTATGGTTTGGAGAACAGGAATGTTGAGACTGCTCCTAGTATGTGTGATGAATTAAATGAAAGCTTTAAAAAGTGGATAAAATGGAGTGAAATGGCAAAAAAAAAAAACAAAAAAAGAGAGAGAAAAGTTCCTAGATGTCTCAGATGACTGTGAAAAGGAAGCGATTACATCTTGCTTGGCAATTTTTCTTTAAAATAAACAATTTGCTGACAGTGTTCTGAATTAAATGCTTACATGAACATGGATGGATGGGAAAACATGTCTTTTCATGATAAAAATGCCGTTTTCCCATTTTAAAAGATAGGTAGCCTTTAAATATGAAATATTTTTATTATATCTCTCTTATTGTAAATATTGTTATTCCTTATTGGATCATTCTAAAAATGGCTCCCCGTGGTAGATACATTGATCCATGCCAAAATTCCATGTGCTTCTTTGTATCTCTCAGTACCCTCAAAGATAAGTAGAACCATTTGACCAGTTTTTGGCAAGTAGATGATGAGTTGAGTTTGTACATGTACATTTCTAGCTAAGGTATATTAGAGTCAGTGTGGTCCCACAAGCTAATTCTTCCCCAGCTCATCACCTGGAAGGGGTTACTGGCAAAAGATGCAAACAGAATAAATCTCTGGGTCACCATTTGGATAGGAGCTGCTCTGAAAACTCATTCCATCCATGGTGAACCTTATTAGGTTATGCTACTGAGATTTGAGTTTATTTGTTTGTTACCATAGTTAACGTACTATAGCCTGCACTAATCTGACTAATGCACTCTCTAAGTATTTCATATGAATAATTTCCTTTTCGGGGAGATGTGTTTTGGGAAAGTGATGGCAACATGAGAGATGGGAAGAACAAAATATTGTTAAAGACCCATGTGCCAACACACATCCTTTCTTCCCTCAAATAAATGTCTACATCTTGTCGAACTGCCTTCCTTTTTACATCGTTTGGTTAGAATAAGGCAAGATCCGAGTTTCTGAAGGTTTTATTTATCCATAATATTGTGCTTTGGCAACAGAGTCAACTTGTCTCACTTGCTTATTAGCTGAGTTGCTCTAAGTCTCCCATTCATTTGTATTAATCTCTAATAAAAAGACGAAGACCATGCCTGTTTTCTGAAATTCAGCTATGAGTTGTCTGCAGCCAGAGAACTCAACTATTTTGGGACATGTCCTATGCACCTTACATTTGCTAAAATATTTGTGAGCAAAATGAGACTTTCACCAGGAGTGAGGGGGGAATACACTTTCACAGGGACTAAGAAGAGCCTAATGTAATTGAAACAAAGACATTATTCTCAAGTGACATCAATTTTATTTACCCTATGCCATTTCAATCTTTTCTTGTTTTCGCATCATAAGTCCACATTTCAAAAGTGAATACAATGTTGTCATTGTGATCAAAATGGTTTGGCTCCAGGTTCTAAGACCTTCCTGTTCAGTACATAGTTGCCAACAGCCTTCTTTGCATTAATGGCATTTTTCTTTTTTTAATTTGGAAGAAAGCAAGGCCCTTCTTAACTTTCATCCCTCACTTTAATGTTAATAATGGTAGATGCAAAATAGGGCCAGGCAAAATTTCACAATGGTTGTTCTCATAAAAGCAAGCCAACTTCGGACCGCATTAAAAGAGTTTCTGCCCATTTAGTAAATGTGTCACATCTGGTGACTATTTTTATTTACTTTTTTGCAATACTTCAGCTTGTATCATCAAGAGTGCTTTGGAGAAAAATATGATATTTGTAATAAGAGGCATTGTTTGAAAGATTATTTGTATGTGTAACATGGTCCATAATTGTATGTGTGTGACATGCTTCTAAAAATATTAAATACATATCAAACTTTGTAAACCAAAACAAATGTAAGCTGGACTCGTGAAAAATGATCAAATTATTTCCGTTTTAATAGATTCTAACATAATCAAGTTTTCCTAAAGCATCCACATTTGTACTTTTGTATAATTTCCCAATACTCTATGTGTATTTGATATAGAATAAATTTTATCAGTTTACTTTATGGCTTGGGCCATACCTGAGTATGTATTTATAAATTCCTATTATCTGGAATACAGTCAAAAACTAGAAAATAAGCAAAGAATAAAATGATATACTCATGTTTTCACAGATTATCTGGTTCCTCAGATATTGCAGATGAAGTGAATTAAAATTGGAGGGAGGACAAGGTTATAGGACTTTGGAACCAGCAAATATATGATGCCAAGGTTAGAGCCACATAGACACAAATTCAAATCTCAGCTTTACTACTTGCTAACTGGCTGAATATAATGAAGTCACTTAATCTCCATGATATTCAATTTTCTACTTAGTGAAAATAATCACATTTATCTTGCATGATGTTGTATAAATATGCAAATTATGCCATAGATAACATCAAACTCATATTGCACTGCAAAAATGGCAATGGGTCATCTTTTACATATTTATTCTACACATGTTTAATATGAACCTACTATATACCAAAAACTGTGCTCATTCACAAATGCATGAGAGATAAATGTAGTGTAAATTCTAGTACAGGATCATGGTGAAGATAGATAAGTGCTCATTGATATCTACTTCTCTACTTCTTGGAACACTGGATGCTTGTACTACCTGGTCCCCTTAAAGCTTCCCCTAGCCAGTATTGACTTCTATAGGTATACAGTCCAGAAGGAACAGTAGAAAAACAAAATTAAGCACATTAGAAAACAGAAGAAACCAAAAAATATGGCGTCATTTAGTGAAGGGAAAAATATATGGATGTGCCCCAGCAACCATGAAAATATGGTATATTTGGTGATCACCATAATGAACTTCTTGAGTCACCAAGAAGAAATATTGTAGAGATGTTGATCAATTTTAAACTAATATTAATTTAAAAATGAATAAATGAAATTAATGATTAATAAAGTCTTAATCATTTTTAATATTTGTTAGAATATAAAGGATTTTCAGTTATATGTAATATTATTTTCTTGATAACACAGCATGTATTTATCTACTTACAACATTGTGGATTACTGTATTATAGATAAGACACAGCTCAGGGATAGATAATACAGGAAAAAGAAAGGCAATAGAGACATTATTAAATATTTAAGCACTTTTAAGAAATTTTCCCTTTGAGCATGACAGGTACATAAGAGTCTTTGCATCTTCCTAACATACCTACCTACCTCAATTCACATTCTATCTGGCAAGTTAACACAAATATCCTGATAAAAAAAGGCTCCCTGTTATTTTTTCCCTTACTCAGCAACCCACATTCCTATTAATCAATAAGGATAGTATCACTAAGCCTTGAAAAGATGTAAATTTAGACTCACCTAGCAGAGGAGGCACTGTACATCTCCAGGCAGTCACAAACATAGCTTTATCCTTTTCTTTTTGGGAAAGTGTGTCTGGTCCAAGTTTATACTTTCATTTCCCTCCTACAAGCTTTAGTTAGAACATCATGCCAAGAGATGTCTATTATCAACCAAAAAAGCCAAATCAACATGATTCTAAATGAACTGCTTCTGCATATCAATAGTCTTGATGGATCTGAGAGGGTGAGGTACAGGGTATGTTGTTAAACTTTTTATAATTACAAATAGTGCTTGTATTTCTTTTGAAATGTGCCACTTGCTGATATTAGAAACAATACATGGAAAATCAAGAGAGAAACTTGTAGCTCTAATTTATTTTGTTGTTTGGATAATCAAGATTGTACGAAAAACAGACGAATAATTTTCTGCTTTCAAAGGAAAAGGATTTCTCTTTGAGTCTCTTTCACTTTGTAAACCATGATTGAAACAAATTGAGATTTAAAGGGGTATTTCTTTAAATATTCACTGAGAAAAAAAACCTATTTCAGATCCCTTTCCACTCATTCAAGTTCACCAAGGACTATCTATGTGGCAAGCTTTCTCTAGGAAGACTGTCATCCCACCATTAGCGTTTATAGATGTAAACACTTCATGGAAATTTCTGAATGAAAAAGAACATTGCATAACAGTAAGATCAGGCATGTTCTTAATTTCAAACATAACTTGATGCATTATGAGAAAACAGTTTTATTTGAAGTTATAGTAGGTTGTTTATAACATATTCTATTTTTAAGGTGATAAATAATTCGTCTCTTCAAGGTAAAAGAGCAAAATTAAACCATGATTTCAAGAATATTAATGTCCCCAAACAGACTTCTTAGTTTTTCTCCGCACTGGAAAAGAATTTATATAGTTTGATTACGTCTGCTTCAGCAATGTCCTTACTTTATCTTTCAAGACTACGTCAAACTTCTATTCAAATAAATACATTTTGCCGTTAAGGTCTTTTAATTATATGACTATTTCTGAGCTGTTAAGAAATAATCTAAAAATATTGGATTAAGAATTTTGAGTAGAAAACCAATAAAGAAATCATCAGGCTACTTGTCTTTTCAACCCGAGGCTACCTTATTAAAATGTATGAGAAAAAGCCAATAAGACAGTAAAGCACACACACATACACATGCGCACGCACACACACACACACACACACACACACACACACACACCCCATACACCAAATTGGAATATCTGCAAGATCTATGTTTTCTTTTTTGTTTTCTCTTATTTCCAATTACGTTTAAATTAAAGGAAAATTATTCTATTTCTGCTTTCATCCTTTCCTTCCTGTCCCACTTGGGAGATATCAGAAGTTACTAGATTAATTGCTACATTAGTAATGCTGTGATGCACATCTCCATTGGGCAGTCAGTTCTCCAGGGATAAAACTGCCTGGCATTTTCAACTCATGTCTCTAAATGCTTTTATTCCCATTCTTTGGCTGCAGTAAATATTGCTTGGAGTTTTCACACCAGTTAGTTCTGTGATAGTGTAGGATTTGCTGATTTATGAACATTTTTCTATATCCTAGCACTGAGCAGAATTCCTAGCATATATTAGATGCTCAACGTATCCTCGTTAGAAAAAAAAAACCAGAAGAAATAGATAATAGAGTATTTAGTAACCTTCTAAAGTATGCCGTTAAACTAAGCATTGAAACAAATATGTAATTTCTCTTTTATGTATGCTGTACACGGCAGAATGTTTGCTCAACTAAGGACCCATTGTAATACAGAATGAGGCAATACTAGAAATTAAGTGGCAGGCATGGTGCATTCTTGTAATCCCAGTACTTTGAGAGGCAAAGGTGAGAGGATTGTTTGAGCCCAGGAGTTTGAGACCAGCCTCAGCAACAGAGAAAGACCCTGTTTCTACAAAAAAAAAAAAAAAAAAAAAAAAAAATCAAGCACGGTGGCATGTGCCTGTCACCTAGTTACTCAGCTACTCAAGAGGCTAAGGATCAGATTGCTTGAGTCCAGGAAGTTGAGGCTGCATTAAGCCACAGTAACATTACTGCACTCCAACCTGGGGACAAAGTGAGATCCTGTCTCAAGCAAAAAAAGAAAAGAAAAATAAGAAACTAAATGATGCCTGTCACTGCATCCTCCATATTCCCCTTAGACTTCCTCCCACTTTGTCTCTAGAACTCTTCATGATTCAGATCACTTTCTGAGAGGAGTGAAAATATACCTAAGTTGTTAAAAACCAAAATGTCTTCCCATGAGGAGTGACTCTGTTAATTTAAAACCAAATTTAAAAATACTGTAGGCAAATGAGATCACAATAAAGCAAAACTACAGATTTTAAAAAACAGAACATGCATGTCATTAATACCAAAAACTGATAAAGGCAACCAAAGGGAAGAGAAAGAAAGGAAGAGAAGGGAAGGAGAGGGGAGGGAAGGGGAGGGGAGGAAAGGGGAGGGGAGGGAAGGGAAGAAGGGAAGGGAAGGAAAGAAGGAGAGACAGAGAGAGAGAGAAAGGAAGGAAGGAAGGAGGAAAGGAGGGAAGGAGGGAGGGAGGGATAGGGAAGCAAGGAATAAAATTTTAAAAAGGTTCAAACTCTTGTATAAATACGAATCTAAAATTTCCAAATGAAAATCAGCAAACATAAACTTGAAGCAAAGTAAAGAATAATACAGGATGAAGGCCAAGTGTATATATACTTTTCAATATTAAAATGTATGATTATTAAAAATATTAATGGAATCAGGAAAAGTAAACTTCTCCATAGATAATGAAGTGATTTGATAAAATTTGACATCTGTGGCCGGGCTCAGTGGCTCACGCCTGTAATCCCAGCATTTTAGGAGGCCGAGGTGGGACAAGGATCACTAGGTAAGGAGTTCAAGACCAGCCTGGCCAACATGATGAAATCCTATCTCCATTAAATATACAAAAATTATCTGGGCATGGTGGTGGGCACCTGTAATCCCAGCTACTCGGGAGGCTGAGGCAGGAGAATTGCTTGAACCCAGGAGGTGGAGGTTGCAGTGAGCTGAGACCATGCCATTGCATTCCAGCCTGGTCACAGAGCAAGACTACATCTCAAAAAAAAAAAAAAATGGCATCCTTTTTAATTAAAACATTAGAAACCAATGCTATAGTTTGACTTTTGAAAACACTGAAACACTCATGTTGAATGTCCTTCCGAATTTCATGTTAATAATCCCCATGGTGTTACTATTAAGAGATGGGGCCTTTTGTAAAATTATTTAGTCATAAGGGATCTGCCCTGGTGAATGAGCTAATGATCTTACAAAAGCAGCTTCCGAGAGCTGCCAGGCCTGTTCAATCCTCCTGCATTATGAGAAAACATGATTCATTCCTTTTTGCCCTTCTGTCATATGAGGACTAAGCAACAAGGCACCATCTACAGGGAAGAGAATGAGCCCTCACCACACACCAAATCTGCTAGCACCTTGATTTTCAATTTCTCAGCTTCCCGAACAACAAAAAAATTTCTGTTATTTATAAAATATCCAGTCAAAGGTATTTTTTATAGCAGAAGGAATGGACTAAGACATTTTCCAAATATTATCAGTAACAAAGCAGCATGTCTTTTATCACTACTACCATTTATGTTTGTTTCCTAATTGCTAGTGAATGAAATTAAGCAAAAGGGAAAAAAGCAGTTAGGAAAATAGAAATGTGGTAATAAAATTATTTTAGATGACAATAATCAATAATTGTTACTAATGGTAAAAAAAATAATATGACTGGAGAAAAAGCTATTCAGGATCAAATAGGTGTCATATACACTGTAACAAGCACTTACATCATACTTTGGAGGGAAAGATCCATATACTAAGGCAACAAGAAAGATAAAATATCTGTGAACAAACTTAAGACACAGAACATAGGATTTACGAAGGAAATACTAAATAAAAGTGAAAGACACATAGAATGTTTGAGTTTCTGCCCACTGGGAAGATTTTCCTTCACCGCTGTCCTTCTAGGATGTCCTAGAAAGGGGCTGTAGTGCTGCAGCTGTCCACTTTCAGGTGGTGCCTGCATATTGTGCAGAACCATCTGTGAACCAGGCCCTAGTCTTCTCTTCCTCTGTCCACTGATCTTAGGGAACTCCCCATGAGGCCATCAGTACAGGCTGGAGGAGAGAAGGCAGGGTGCAGGAGTGGAGACTATGGGCCTTCGAGTCACTTCCTCATGTAACTTACTTGTGCCTTCAGGACCTGCTCAAGCCCCATCACGTATCTACCACTTCCATTTGATGATGGAATGCTGATGTGTATGACCCACATTTTGGCTAGATGGATCAGAAAGCACCCAGTTTATGAAAGGCAGTTCAGGTCATATGGCGACTTGATGACCCCCAGTCAAGCATTCAGTTTCCACCAAAGCCCAGTCACAGGCCAAGAGCTGTCTCTCGAAAGGAGATAGTTATCTGCAGAAGATGGCAGGGCCTTGCTCCAAAACCCTAGAGGCCTCTACTGTGATTCACCTATGGGGCCTGCCAGGGGCTCCACACAGCATCCCTCTCTGCCACTGATGCCTCAAGCACCATTGGATCTGCTGGGTCATATGGCCCAAGTGGCAGAGCAGCTTGCACAGCAGCCTGGACCTGTTGCAGAGCCTTCTCCTGTTCTGGACCCCACTCAAAACTGGCAGCCTTTTGGGTGACTCAATAAATAAACAAGAGCAACAAATCCAAATGAGGAAGGTGTTGCCTCCAAAACCCAAATAAGCCCACTAGACACTGTGCCTCTTTCTTGCTTGCAGGAGGGGCCCAATGCAACAACTTATCCTTCATCTCAGAAAGAATGGACCCCTAGGAATTGTTCTGAGGTTGAAGGTCCCTGAATTTTAGTTGGATTTATTTCCCATCCTATGTATACAAACGTCTCACCAATAAGTCCAGTGTGTTTGCTACTTCTTTCTCACTGGATCCAATCAGCATAATGTCATCAATGTAATGGACCAGTGTGATATCTGGTGGAAACAAAAAGCAATTGAGGTGTCTTCAAATAAGATTAGGACACAAAGTTGGAGAGTTGATATACCCCTGAGATAAGAGAGTAAAGGTATATTGTTAGAACAAGTGGAAATTCAAGATGAGATTTGGGTGGGGACATAGCCAAACCATATCAGCCGGAAAGAGTGTGGACCTCCTTCCCCTCCCACACCAGCATACATGTGTTCATTCAAACCCCACCATGCCACTGCTGCCAGCATGAGCACACCCTGTTACTCAATTACCAGCCACACTGCCATTGCTTGTACAAACATGGACATGGATGCCAGGAACCCTGCCTCCCCTACTCCACCATTGCCATTAGTGCAAACATATGCATAGAAGCCAAAGCCCTGTGCCCACCAATGCCCCACCCCGACACTAGCATGACTCACACAGGAATGCCATAGCCCCACTCACACCAGTACCCTACCACAGCCAATATATGTGCACCCCGCTTTGTGGCCACTGCTGCTGGCACAGGCAAATAAGCATGGATCTTGCTGCCACTGCCCTAATGAAGTGCTTTGCTGGGTACCAACAGATGTAGTGCTTCCCAGTGGTCTGGGAAGACATCAGCACCTCCAGCACAGAAGGTTCCTACTTTCAAGGGGCCAGATAACAAAAACAGGGGCCCAACATCAGCCCCCCAGAGTTAGAACATGTGGTCCAAAAGTTTTGAGCTAAGTCTTGGCGCCCAAAATCTTCCAGAAATAAAGCCGGTTGACTGAATCCATCCTGTGCCAAAATCAAAACCCCAATGACATTAAAGAAGATAAAAACAAAAAAAAAACCATCCATAGGGCAGCAACTTCAAAGACTAAAGGAACATCAGCCCACATTGATGAGAAAGAACTGGTAGAAGCACTCTGGCAACTCAAAAAGCCAATGTCTTCTTACCTCCAAATGATCACACTGGTTACCCAGCAATAGTTCTTAACCAGAATGAAATGGTTGAAATGACAGAAACAGAATTCAGAATGTGAAAAGGAATGATCATCAGGATTCAGGAGAAAGCTGAAACCTAATCCAAGGAGTCAAAGCAATACCAAAAAAAAAAAAAAAAAAAAAAAAACAGGAGATGAAAAATGAAATGGCCATTTTAAGAAGGAACCACACTGACCTACCAGAGCTGAAAAACTCCCTTCAAAACTTTCAGAATAAAATCTCAAGTATTAATAGCAGAATCAGTCAAGCTGAGAAAAAAATTTCTGTGTTCAGAGACCAGTTCTCCAAAGTAACTAAGTCAAACAAAAATGATCAAAAGAATTAAAGCAGAATAAATAAAATCTCTGAAAAATATGGCATTATGTAATGAGACCCAATCTTCAACTCATTGGTGTCCCTGAAAGACAGGAAGACAAAGAAAGTAAATTGGAAAACATACTTCAGGATATTATCTACAAAAATTTCCCCAACCTCACCAGAGAGGAAACCGTTCAAATTCAGAAAATGCAGACAACCTCTACGAGATACTATACTAGATGACCATCCCCAAGACACATAGTGATCCGATTAGCTAAGGTCAAAATGAAAGAAAAAATGTTAAAAGCAACTAGAGAGAAGGGCAGGTCACAAATAAAAGGAGACCCTGTCAGGGTAACAGAAGACCTCTCAGCAGAAACCCTATAAGACCGAAGTGATTGAGTGCTCATATTCAGCATTATCAAAGAAAATAAATTCCAATCAAGAATTTTATTTCTAGCCAAACGAAGTTTCCTAAGCCAAGGAGAAATAAGATTCTTTTCTGACAAGCAAGTACTAAGGGAATTTGTAATCACCTCCTACAAGAGGTTCTTAAGGGAGTGTTAAATATAAGAAGAAAAGATCATTACTGGGCACCATAAAACACACTTAAATTAATAAAATACTGACACTCTAGAGCAATCACACAAAGAAGTCTGCATAATAACTGGCCAACAACACAATGACAGAATTACATCCACAGATATCAATATTAACTTTGAATGTACACAGGCTAAATGCCTCAATTGAAAGAAACAGAATGGCATGTTGAATAAAGAGACAAGACCCAACAGTATGCTGTCTGTAAGAGACTTATCTCATATGCAATGACACCCAAAGGCTTAAAGTACAGGGATGGAGAAAATTCTGCCAAGCAAATGGTAATTAGAAAAAGGCAGAAGTTGCTATTCTAATTTCAGGCAAAACAGTCTTTAAACCAATGAAGATCAAAAAGACAAATAAGGGCACTATATAATGGCAAATACTTCAGTTCAACCAGAAGACCTAACTATACTAAAGATAAATGCACTCAACAAAATAGCATCCAGATTTATAAAGCAACTTCTTAGAGACCTACAAAAGGACTTAATCATACAATAACAGTAGGATACTTCAACACTCAACTGACTGTATTAGACATATCATAGAGACAGAAAACTAACAAAAATATTTGGCACCTGAGCTTAACATTGGACCAAATAGACCTAATAGTCAGCTACAGAACTTTCCATCCCAAAACAACAGAATATACATTTATCTTATCTGCATATGACACATAGTCTAAAATCAACCACACAATTGGCCATAAAACAATCCCTAGAAAATTCAAAAAACTGAAATCGTACTACATACACTCTCAGACCATAGCACAATAAAAATAAAAATCAATTTCTATTTTTAAAACTAAGAAAATTGCTCAAAACCATACAATTTCAAAGAAATTAAATAATGTCCTCCTGAGTGGCTTTTGGGTAAAAAATAAAATTAAGCAGAAATCAAGAAATTCTTTGAAACTAATGTGAACAAAGAAAAACATATTAAAATCTCAGGGACACAGATAAAGCACTGTTAAGAGGAAAGTTTATAATGCTAAATGCCCCCATCAAAAAACTAGAAACATCTAAAATTAACGACCTAACTATCACACTTAGAGAAACCGGAAAAGAAACAAACAAACAAACATGCAAACCAATTGCAAAGCCAGCAGGACATGAAATAATCAAAATTAGAGCTGAAATAAAGAAAATTGAGATGAATAGAACATCAGCAAAACTGTGTTTGTTTTTTGAAAGAAAAAATAAGATAGCTAGACCTGTATCTAGACTAATAAAGAAAAAAGAGGAAATATCCAAATTAACACAATCAGAAATGACAAAGGGGATGTTAACGCTGACTGAACAGAAATACAAAAACCCTCAGAGACTACTACAAATACTTCTACGTACACAAGCTAGAAAACCTAGGAGAAATGGGTACATTCCTGAAAACATACAATCTCCCAAGAATGAAACAAAAAGCAATTGAGTCCTTGAATAGACTGATAAAAATCCCCAAATTGAATTAGTAATAAAAAGCCTCCCAACCAGAAAAACCCAGGACCAGACAAATATACAGCCAAATTTTACCAGATGTATAAAGAAGAGCTTGTACCATTCCTACCGAAACTACTCCAAAAAACTGAGGAGGAGGAAATTAACTTATTTTGTGAGGACAGCATCATTCTGATTTTAAATCCTGGCGGAGACACAACAGCAAAAAAACTTCAGGAAAATATCCTGATGGACATAGATGCAAAAATTGTCAATGAACCAGCACATCAAAAAGCTAATTCACAGTGATCAAGTATGATTTATCCTTGGATGAAAGGTTGGTTCAACATAGACAAATCAATAAATGTGATTCATCACATAAACAGAACTAAAAATAAAAACCACATGATCATTTCAATAGATAGATACAGCAAAGGCTTTTGATAAAATTCAACATCTCTTTATGTTAAAAACCCTTGTATTAGTCTGTTTGGTGCACTGCTACAAAGAAGTACCTAAAACTGAGTAATTTATAAAGAAAAGAAGTTGAATTGGCTCACAGTTCCATGGGCAGTACCAGAAGCATGCTGCGGGAGGCCTTAGGAAACTTATAATCGTGCTGGAAGTTGAAGGGGAAACAGGCATATCTTACATGGCCAAAGCAGAAAAAACAGAGAGAGAAGCAAGATACTATACACTTATATACAACTAAATCTTGTGAGAACTCTATCACAAGAATAGCACCAAAAGGGGAAATCTACCCCCATGATTCAATCACCTCCCACCAGGTCCCACCTCCAACACTGGGGATTACAATTCAATATGAGATTTAGGCAAGGATACAAATCCAACCTTATCAATGCTTAAAAAAATTAGACATTGAAAGCACATACTTCAAATAACTACTCATCTATAACAAACCCACAGTCAACACCATACCGAATGGGCAAAAGCTAGAATTATTCCCCTTGAAAATGAGCACAAAAGAAGGATGCCTTCTCTCACCACTTCTATTCAATATACTATTGGAAGTTCTAGCCAGAGTACCCAGGCAAAAGAAAGAAATAAAAAGCATCCAAATAGGATGAGAGGAAATCAAACTATTTTTGTGGATGATAGGATTCCATACCAAAAAAACATTATAATCTCTGCCCAAACATGCCTTCATCTGAAAAACAACGTCAGCAAAGTTTGAGGGCACAAAATTAGTGTACCAAAATGAGTAGTATTTCTATACCCCAAAAACACCCAAGCTGAGAGCCAAATCAAGCAATCCCATTCAAAATAGCCACAAGAATAAAACACCTAGAAATACAACCAACCAGAGAGGCAACATAAGTCTACAATAAGATTTACAAAACACTATTCAAATAAATCAGAGATGACACAAATAGAAAAAAATTTCATGCTCATGGATAGAAAGAATCAATACCATTAAAATTTCCATATTGCCCAAATCAATTTAGAAATTCAATGCTATTCCTATCAAGCTATCAATGACACTCTTCAAAAAATTAGAAAAAATTATTTTAAAATTCACATAGACCCAAAAGAGAGGCTCAACAGTCAGCTCAATCCTTAGTAAATTAAAAAAAGCTGGAGGCAATCACATTACCTGACTTTAAACTATGCTAAATGGCTACAGTAACCAAAACAGCATGGTATTGGTACAAAAATAAATACACAGACCAACGGAACAAAATACATACCTGAGAAATAATCCTGCACACCTCCAACCATCTGCTCTTTGACAAAATCAACAGAAACAAGCAACAGACAAAAAGGATTCCCTATTCAATAAATGGTGCTGGGATAACTGGCTAGCCATATGCAGAAGACTGAAACTGGACCCCTTCCTTACACCATATACAAAATCAACTTGAGATGGATTAAAGACTTAAATGTAAAACCCAAAACTATAAAAACCCTTTAAGTCAACCTAGGAAATATCATTATGTACATAAGACCTGACAGAGATTTTATGAGTAAGACACAATAAGCAACTGCGACAAAACCAAAAGTTGACAAATTGGACCTAATTAAACTAAAATGCTTCTGCACAGCAAAAGAAGCTACCAACAGAGTAAACAGACAACCCCAAAATCAGAGAAAATATTTGCAAACTATTTCTCTGACAAAGGTCTTCTATTCAGAATCCATAAGAAATTTAAACAATGCAACAAGAAAAAAACAAACAGCCCCATTAAAATGTGCTCAAAGATCATGAACAGATATTTCTCAAAAGAAGATATACATGCAGCCAACAAGCAATATGAAAAAATGCTCAACATAACTGATCATTAGAGAAATATATATCAAAACCATAATTAGATATCATCTTGCATCAATCAGAATAGTTATTACTAAAAAGAAAAAAAATGAAGCTGGCAAGGGTGAAGAGGTGGGAATGTAAATTAGTTAAGCAACTATGGCAAACTGTCTGACGATTTCTCAAAGAACTTAAAACAAAACTACCATTTGACCCAGCAATCCCATTATTGGGTATGTCCCCTAAGGAATATAAATTATTCCACCATAAAGACACATGCACATGTATGTGCATCAATCTCAGTACTATTCACAGTAGCAAAGACATGGAATCAACCTAAATTCCCAGCAATGCATAGACTGAATAAAGAAAATGTGGTACTTATACACCATGGAATACTATGCAACCATAAAAAAACCATATAAAGGATCCTGTCATTTGCAGCAACATAGATGGAACTGGAGACCATTATCCTAAGTGAATTAACACAGGAAGAAGAAACCAAATACTACATGTTTTCACTTATTAGTGGGAACCAAATATTGAGTAGACGTGGACACAAAGAAGGGAACAACAGACATCAGGGCCTACGTGAGGGTAAGGAATGGAGAAGGGTAAGGATCAAAATATTACATATTGGGGACTACACTTATGTCTTAGTTTCTTCTCATGCTTCTAATAAAGATATACCTGGGACTGGGTAATTTATAAAGGAAAGATGTATAATTGACTCACAGTTCCACATGGCTGAGGAGTACTCACAATCATGGCAGAAAGCGAAGGGAAAGCAAGACAGGTCTTACAAGGCAGCAGGCGGGAGAGCTTGCACAGGGGAACTCCCACTTATAAAGCCATCAGGTTTCATGAGATATATTCACTACCACTAGAAAAGTATGAGGGAAACCACCCCCACGATTCAATTATATCCACCTGGCCCCACCCTTGACATGTGAGGATTATTACGATTCAAGGGGAGATTTGGGTGCGGACACATCCAAACCATATCAGCTTATTACTTGGGTGAAGTGATAATCTGTACACCAAACCCCCATGACATACAATTTACCTATATAAAAAACCTGCACATGTATCACTGAACCTAAAATAAAAGTTAAAGAAGTCCACAAAAAATTAAATTAAAACAAATATAAAATGGTCGAACAAAATTTAAAAAGTGAAACGTAAATGGTGTAAAACAAAGTGTAATAATTATATATTTGAAAACATGGTTGTAAGGAAAAAAAATAGACATTTAAGTATTGAAACACCAATAGACTGGGTGCGGTGGCTCATGGCTCATGGCTCATGCATGGAACCTCAGCACTTTGGGATGTCAAGGCCGGCAGATAGCTTGAGATCAGGAGCTCGAGACCACCTGGCCAACACAGTGAAATCTCTACTTAAAATACAAAATCAGCAGGGTGTGGTGGCGCATGCCTGTAATCCCAGCTACTGGGGTGGCTGAGGCAAGAGAATCGCTTGAACTTGGCAGTTAGAGGTTCCAGTAAGCCAAGACTGAGATTGTGCCACTGCGCTCCAGCCTGGGTGACAGAGTGAGACTCCACAAAAACACAAAGAAAAAGAAATATTAAAACATTCAATTAATAGAGTAAATCTTAGAAGATTTTATGTTAAATAAATCCCACATTACTATGAAATCAAATCTGAAAATTATTTTCAAATAATAAATTTAATTACATACATCAACTACTTTTTCTATAAAGAAAACCCAAAATTAAAATCAGAAATAACAAAAACAAGGAAAACTATTTATAGTTTATGTCATAGAAAAAAATAGTTAAATTACTTAGTACATAATGAACCCCTTCAAATAAGTAAAAGTATTCAAACAACTCAGAAACATAAGCAATGGATGACTAGAGTGATAGAAAAAAGCCATCATTTCTAAACACAGGAAAATATTATCAATCCCAATCATTAAAAAATGTAAACTAGAAGCTACATTGAGATACCTTTCGCTTGCCCAGGAGACAAGCGAAAAAAGTCTTAGTAGCAATCTGTTTTACTGAGCACTTGAGGAAAGAGACCCTTTCATACTACTGGTGTGAGTGTAATTTTTATAACTCTATGGAAACAAACTTAGCACAGTAAAAATGTAATGTATATACTCTTTGCCCCCAAAATTCCACTGTGAGAAATTCATCCTACTGATAAACTCATGAATAAGAAAATGAAAGATATAGAGGTAAATTCATTGAAGCATAATTTTAATGACAAAAGATTACCAATAATCTAAATGTCTTTTAATGGGGAATTGGTCAAATAAATAAGGGGGACATTTTAATTGGAAGTCTATGTTGTCTTTAAAAATAGCTGAAACAGAACTATATGTATTCATGGAGATTATCTCAAAAATATATTGTTTAGTATCTTTTCTTAAAAGCCAAGTTTAAGACAAGAAATTGTGTGTGTACATGTATATTCATGCACAAACATAGATATATTTATTTACATACATACATAGAGATGCATGGATGTATGTATAAATACAATACTTGTATCTATAAACTATCCTCTGGAATTTGGGTAAACTGGATGGCTAAGGGATTCAGGCCTGGACCTAACTGGCTGGCTTAAGTCATCTCAAGTCATGTCTTCAGCCCATGTTTCCAAGCTTGGATGCTGTTTACATTGTTTCACACCTTCCTGGTTATTTAGCCAAAGGAAGAGAAGACTGGCTTAGGAAAGAATGACGGAAATATACAGATTAGTACACAATTTCAGTTTGGAATTACTAACACCAGAACTTCACTGCACTCAACAAACCCTGTGTTGACACCTGAATTTGGATCAATTGTGTTTGTTAAAACTGCATGTGCCCAAACCATAAGTGCTTAGTGAGGAAGGCAAAAGAGTGGCCGATAGTTCTTAAAAAAGGAAATAAACATAAGTGAAGAGGAAGGATTTTAGAAAGTAGAGGTAGATCTATAAACTGCCAGAATATGAAGCTTAGTATCATTTAGTTCACACAGGAAGAAACTCAACTCTTTTCTTGATTTACAAATAACAAAATGAATTCAGAATCTGATGACAGATAGGAAAAGCCTAAACTTCAAAGAAATTTAAGTAGTGACCTCTGTGGGAGAGGAAACATAGTATTTATCATTTTTGCTTATCTGATGAAAATGCCACAGTCACTTGTGGCTATGACATGGCCAGTAGAGCTGAATATTTAAATCGCATGTGGGGTTTCTCAAAGTCAAAATTGATATTTCCCTTTTTTTTTTTTCTAGTTTAACATCTTGTTAAGTCCTTATACTGAGCTTCTACTCCATAGACATGTTTGAAGATGCTCTGGGCAAAGAACTGGCCCTTCCAGACCTTTTAATAGAAGGCCTTGACTGGAAGAAGACTGGCAGCAATTCAGCATTTCCATGTTTTATTTTCTGAGTGAGTGTAGATAAGGGAGCTATCAGCCTGGGCACTAGGCTACAGCAGCAGATCTGATTGAAGCAGAGATTTCAGTAAATTAAGAATCTGTTATCACTTAGAACAGGCTGTCCTCCTTTCAGGGCATGTGGGCAAAGGCACAGTTGATTGAAAGGCCTTCTTGTTCCAATAATACTGAATATTTATATTTCTGAGCTGAAAAGACAACCTAAAGATAAGACATGAAGAGTCTTGCTAGATCCAGCTACATGCCAAGTAGGCAGAGTAAGTGATCATCTATCACTGTAGTATAGGTTCTATATTACAGCAATGTCAAGAGCTTGAGAATTCCCAGGCCCCCCACAGGCCAGCAAATACCTAAAATTGCCCATTTAGGGATCTCTTTCTAGTAAATTAAAGCTGTAAAGTATAGAGTCTCTTTCTGCCCCCCAATTAGAATAATCTTTAGATTATTCACAGACAATTTCTCATTAAAGTACGTTTCAGATTTTTCCTGAGAACAGGTTTTTAAGAGCTCAGGGCTCTCTTTTAAAAATATTTTGATTGTTCCTTTTGTTACCCATCAAAGCCCCTATCACACATCATTGTAAAGTGCATGTTTACTTACTTGTTTATCATATTAGACTATAAGCTCTGCAAAGACATGAACCTTGTTTGTCTTCAAAATAGGTTTATCTCAGGGCCTAGCACACTGTCTGGCACTTAATAAAACCTCAGTATTTCTTGTGTAGAAGTGAATTTCATTAGACAGAATTGTGAAAGAGGTTGTTTCTTTAAGATATTTTTTTTCTTCCTTTAGTGAAGGAAGAAAAAAAAACAGAGCACCATTACTAAAGACAAACTTCATCTACTAAAAATCATTAGAAGCCTGACTGACTTTGACCTTACGTAATGATCCATCTAGTTTTCAAATAAGATAATAGATTCAGTGACTTTAACAAAGCCACACTGATACTAATTGGCTGAATCAGAACGAGGAGCCAGATCTTCACACCAATAGTCAGACATTTATTCCACCACAGTTGGTCCTTCTATTTTAAGGCATTGCAGTTGGAAGAATGTGGAAGCACTTGTCAGGGAAGGTATTCAGTAGCAGACTTTGGCACACACACCCAATCTGATAAACATAGGCTTGTTCATCATCTATTTTTATGAAGGTTTTACCAACAAATGCTTTCTAAACTGTAAATGTCCTCTGTCACTTGAACAATAGTTCCTTAGGCTGAAAAGAAGGTTGCTGGGTTTTCCTATCTGAAAACTGGTGTCTGAAACAAGAAGCCTTTCTTGGGGAATATTCTTAGAGGATTATGACATCTCTGATACTGTTTAAGTGACAGGCCTCTTATTTCCTGACTTTCTTCTCTAACTTTCTGTCTCCTTGTTGTTGGCATTGACCTGGCATGGTGGGTAGACATCTGTTGATAATCTCATTAACATGGGTCAACTTTGCTTAATTTACTACCTTTAATTTAGTTGAAATGTACTTAATAGTGCCATACATCCTTCTCTATAAAGAACAATGTTGAATTCATAAATAAATAAATTGGAGAGCTTCAGCAAAGTTTTAAATTCTAGTAAGCAACCAGTGTGCTATCAACTGTGGCAATTTGTCATTACAGAATGGCAGATAAGAACAGTTGAAAAATATAAAGTGGGTTTTAAAAATCCTGTTTGTTAAAAGCAAACATATCTGCAAATCAAAAGGTAAAACTGTACATACGCATTGCTAAAGTTGTTTCTCACAGGAGAACAGGTTAACAATTCTGATTCTGCTATACACATATACTGGAACTAGACATTTAAGTAAATGGATAGCAGATGGTAGAAGCTGCATTTCTTCTGTTGAAGTGACAGTTTACAGATGGGCAGCAGCAGGAGGCTAAAATAATCCACTAGGAGTGAATTAGAGTTGGAGATATCAGTATGAACTCATGTTTAGCTTAATATAGATACATATGGCTACATACAGAAAAGTTTATAGATATGTGTATATACATGGTTTAGGATACTCACATATATTTCCTTGTTCTGTAAGCTGAGAGGGCCTAAATAAAACAACTCTCCAGTAGGAACAAGCACAGAGCACCTGGTTCTTCATTTCTGTAATAATACCATTATCCAATAAAAACAAAAAACAAAAACAAAAACACAAGACTCCTTGGAGAAATCTCAGAGATGACTGATTCTAGGACTGGGGGATGAAATATACAGATAATCCTGAAAGATTCTATAGCACAAAAAGAAGGTGTTTAAATAGCAAAAACAACATATACACACAAAACAACAACAATAAACCTCATAAAACAAAGTACATTGACGGCAGTGTGGCAAAGGGGCACCAACATCAATTGACAGAGTTTACAATGGCCAAAACTAGGACTATACGAGCAACAAAATTCATGAAATAGCATTGAATTCTAAACCCAAATATGAAATAAGTGATCTATAATAATTCATAATCTATACTGATATAAACCTACGACTGAATGATGAAGAGACAAATCTCCCATTCAGAAGAATTCAAAATAAATTATATAGATACTCCACTCTAAAAGAGGGGCATTATAACTTTCCACTCTTTAAGCATGTGCTACACAGACTGGCTTTGTTACAGATTGCCATGAGGAAGGAGGAAAATGAGGAACTTTACAGTGGAGAAACATAAGAAGCACTACCTGAGCCAGGTTATCAAAGTCTAGGTCACATTGATAGCACAGACTCTTGATATGTGATGAAAATGGTACTTTATCTCTGTGTCTTTCTTCCAAAAACATGTAACTCATGATTAGTTAGGAAAACATGAGACAAATTTCCATAAAGGAACATCCTACAAAATTCCTGACCAGTACTCCTGTAACCATCAACGATATCAAAATCAAGGAAAGTAAAGAACTCTTCAGCCAATAGGAACCTAAGGAGATATGGAGATTAAATGCAGTGCTTAATTCAGGCCATCTAGAATAAGATCTTGGAAGAGCAAAAGGACATTAGGTAACAACTAAGAAAATTGAATAAAATATAGATTTAGTTAATAATATATTAATATTGGTTCATTAATTGTAACTAATGTTCCAATGCAAAATGTTCACAATAGAGAAAACTGGGTGTGTGATAAATGGAAGTACCTGGGAATAGTACTGTCTCACTGTTTCTGTAAATTTAAAACTATTCTTTAAAAAGTTTATTTTAAAAAGCAAATATAGCCTTTGTTTCCATTTAATGTGAGCATGTTTGTGTTGGCATTTATTCTTTGTTTCTCAAGTCTTCTCATTTTTATTGTTTATTAATTAAGATTTAATCTGTTGTTGCCTTCAAGTATTTAAAAGTCTATCACGTGAAAGGGAAATAAACATTTTCTGCTTTAGAGGGCAGCAGCAGGACCATACAAAAACCAACAACAAGGCAGATATACCAGCCCCCTAAAATGGAAAAGGCTGACTCACAGAGCAGTGAACTTTCTGTCCATTTAGGCAGAGACTGACACCATCCATCAAGTATGGTTTAAGAAAGATTTTTTTTTCATTGGGTGGTCAGTTGGAATGGAAAACCTCAAGGATTCTTCCAACTCTTTTCTAAACATCTGTGGAAAGTTGACCAATTCTCTGTGTAGTTGCCCATTTCCCTGTGTAGTTAACTACACAATTCTCTGTGTAGTTAATGTGAATCTGTACTCACAGCCAAGACTTTCAGCAGAGAATGTCTGTCTATTGACCACAATTCTAAGTTTGGCTGATTGCTCAAAACCTACCAGCTGTACTAGTCATCCAGTAAAGGGAAGTAAATTAGCCTACTAAGCTATGCCTTTTTGAGCTATGCCACTTGATAGGTGGTATGTTCCCTCCTTGAAGTCTTAAGGAGTTATATGATCCAATTCAGGGCTTTAGCAATGTTATGATTATCTTATGACACCAATTCTGGAGCCTTGCAAATCTAATGCCACAATCCCACAGCTTGGCTCAAACACTCAATAGTTAGGATGGGAGTGACTGCTGGTGAAGTGAGAGTCTGCAAATCGGAGTGAGTGAGGTTAGACGGGTGGGTGTGGATGCGGAAAGAAAGTTTTATATTTCAATCTCATTTTCTGAGCCTGGCTTTCCCTTTTAAAGATAGAAGCTGGAAAATTCTACTGACGAAAGGGTAAAGCAATGCCTTTTCGGTGTCACGGTTTCCTTTCTAAAGGGAAAGGATATATATTTGGGCCTCTTCCCAGATACAATACTAAAAATCTCTTGGTTTTTCCCATACCACGCTCCCCTTCACTAAAAGGGACATGAAAAGGTTTTCTTGATTAACTAGTGTTTATCAAATGTTTTTGGTTCACAACAGACCTAGACTATTATTGTCTTTCTGCGTGCACACTGGAGTGAACTAGAAAAGGTGCTGGAAAAGAGGAACTTAGCTGATTTCTAGCTCACCTAACTGCAACCTATCATACAGATGTTGGAAGATTAATATTTCAGCCTGTCTGGTAGGAAGATAATTTCTTTAACACCAAAATTCTTATTTTGTATTATAAAAATATTTATATTCATCTTAGGAGCTTGAACCTTACAAAATGGCCATTTATAGTCAGTTAACAGCAACTCCTTATGGTTCACAGTAACAGAAAATACGAATCTCTGGAAAACCATGAAGAGAAAAGTTAAAAAAAAAGTCTCATCTCTACAGCTAAGTGATCATATATTTTACATTTTGCTCTATGTTTGATGAATACATTGAGTTTCCCCCACTCTTACATACATACATGTACTTGACATTATTTAAATCATGTCACAATACATAATTTTTGTGACCTGCCTCTTTCCGTTAATATTTAATAAATACCATTTCCCATATTATTCAGTATTCTATAGCACAAGTTTCAATGACTCTGTTATATCCAGTCATATGGATAAGCAAATTAATTTAATTTGAGCAACTTCCTATGATCAAATATTTGCCAGTATTTTGCTATTTAAACTTATGCTGCTATAAACATAAGGGAAACTTTTGCATACATCTCCAGTTACACTCCAGGTATTTCTGGATCAAAGTACATGCACACGTTCAGACTTTTATTTTTTTGAGGCTAGATCTCACTCTGTTACATGGGCTGGAGTGCGGTGGTACGACTATAACTTACAGCAGCCGCAACTGGCTGAGCTCAAGTGATCCTCTTGCCTAAGCCTGCAGAGTAGCTGGGACCACAGGCACCCACCACCATGCCTGGGTAAATTTTTTATTTGTAGAGACAAGGAGTTATGTTTGGCATTTATTGTAACCTTTCCACTAGAATTTGAGGGATTAAAACACCTCAGCAGCCTGCTTAGTGCTATGCCTTTCCTTTCAAAAATCCTAGTCCATTGCAGATATAGATTGTGGTGGCTGCAAACAGACAATGACCTGAGTCTTCATTCTAAAAGGAGTTCTGTGTTTGAAATTATACATCTTCAGCCCCTAATTAAATTTCACATCTAATAACGAAGTCAGGCAGAGGACACACCAAGTGAGTGATAGTCCACTCATTATTAAAGGCAAATTCATTACCCCTTGTCAGCTGCTACCTATGTTAGAGAGATCCTTGCTAAGTTAGAACAGATGCTAGGAAGTCCATGGCTTCTAATGGAAAGGGGCAGTAGTTAAAAATAGACAAGGATATAGCTTACTTAAATGTTGAGGAAATAAGCAATTCTTAAAGACAAAGAAGAAAAAGAAAAACCTACTCACCTAAAACATCTGGTTTTTTCCACTCCAGAGGCCAGTACTTGGCTAACGTGTAAAGAACATAAAAACGGTCTTCAATTCAACAAGAGGATACATTTAAAAAAATTATTAAACCTATCTAATGATAAAAAAGGCTCATTTATGAAATAATGATTTTTCCAGAGTGTTCAGACAAACTGATCACCCCCGATTTGAAACAGTCACATTACACATACTTACATTATTAACACTAATTATAGAAATTTAGAATTGGTTTTGCCCATTTGCCTCTACTACTAGCCCATGAGTTTTATTGCTAACCAATATTCGTTAATATTATATAGGGAATGGATAATATGATTTCAGGGCTTCTGAGTGAGCCTCTTAATGCCCAAAATACTCTAACACAATTAGAAATTGATTTTTTATTTAAAATTGTAATACCTCTGGATAGCAACAGATCGTTTCATTTATAATTAAAAGTGAATGAGTTATAAAACCCTTTTCTGGGAAAGGAGGATGACACGAAGTGCAGAAACTGGGTACCTTTGGGCAAAGTATGAAGAAAGAAAAAAGTTGAGGCATAGAGTGCTGAAGACAAAATTTTCTGACTACATATGTTGTTGTTCTTTTAATATTTATTACTGTTGTTTTATTGAGGGTCACTTTTAGATGCAACCGATGTTCTGAGTGATTTAAAGCTGTTCTTTATTTTTAAAAGCCCTAACTTAGTCAATACGATATGAAGGTCATTCATTAAGCTCTGCCAAACTCTTTCACTTGTAAAAAGTTCAAATAAAACTGTTTTATTAAAATAGCGGAAGTAAAAGCAAGGAGGAAGAAAGGATGGAACACAGGGTGTGGTTGGGATCCAAATGTTCCTGGCCTTGGTGGAGTGAACTTCTTTGAAACCAAGTATTTTGGCTTGCCAGTTGCTCTAAATACAGTCACATTCTCTCCTTCACTTGAGACTAAATATCATTAATTCTTTCAGTCATCCACTTAATGAATATATGGTGGGCACCAAATTTATGTGTCAAATTGCCAAATCCTACAGTGGGCCCTTGGGCTACAGCAGTGAACCAATTAGATAAAACCTCCCTGGCTTCATGCAATTTTCATTAGAGTTGGACGTCCCTTGGAAAAATAGGATTAAACCCCAGATGGCTATAATTGTGGCAACAAAGGAAGAGGTTTTTAGTTTAAACCTACAGCAATCTAAATTTAATAAATCTAGTAAAATCCTAACTAGCGAACTAAATGCCAGTGTGTCCCAGAATTATTCTTCAATGTGGGAGAAATGTATTCCTACTAAAGCCCTCTCTCAAAAAAAGGCTCCAGTATCTAAGTGGAAAATATGAACTATCACAAAATTTAGCCAAAATTAGCATCTTGTAGTCTGAAATTTTTTCAGCCAAGCAAACTGCATAATCCAAATACAACCATTTTTTTTTTGCATTCTTTCCTAAAAATCTAATATACATGCTGCTGCCAATGTGTATGCTACCAACATCGTCAATGCACTTTGCTGTAAGAGATTAAAGGTTGGCTACAAATAATTTTCAATGAATAACTCTAATTAGCCGCTAAAGTTGGCATATTTCCTGCAATCTGAAATTAGATCACAGAGTTGAGTTGACATGAAAAAGCCCTATTAACTCTCTAGGCTTCCAATTCCTATTTGCTGGGAGAAATCATAGTTTTGAACTTTATCTGCCACTAATCTGAAGAAGTCTGTAGTCAGCGGTAATAAAAAGATATGTGGAACTGGACTTTCAGTTTGCTTCTATTCCACTGGAGGGACTTTCTGAAATCAACCCATAAAAGCAATATACCTGGGAGATATGTCAGTGGATTTTTAAGAATAAAAGAAAAAAAAAAACTATATTGAAATGTTAAAAACACAAAACTTTAAAATTGCTCATATAATCCTTGCTAACAAAAAGAACTGTTTTGATCTAACGCTATCCACTGATAGATGCATGAATATTTCTTAGACCCAGTTTTGAATCCTTTCTACGAGAGGTTTATCTCTTCATGTGCCCCTATTGTGGAGTCTGGGAAATAGTGCACATGTTTCTATTAGGCAAGTGGCTGGGAAGGGCTGCTTAATAACATCTAATGCCATTTTGCAGCAGCCCAAGGCTGCGCCTTTTCACAGCTGTGCCATTTCAAGGCAGCATGTGTGCTTCATCACTGACTCTTGCATTATAAATAAGACCTGAGGTGGATGCCTCTGTTTTAGAGTCCTGTCTGCTGTCATCAGCTGCTGTAGGGCCGATCTGCTGATAGTTAACACACCAGATGTCTGGTACAGCCACGTACACTTTTGGAGTTTCATTTGGATACGATTAATCATTCTCCTTCACTGATTTCAGTGGAACAACAAAAAAGATGGAACAAAGGGGATGAGGCATAGAAAATCAGTGCAAGAATTTTGAAATAGAGAATATATTATATTTCACTAAAATAATAACTTCTTCTTAACTGTTGGAATAATTCGTATTTTACTAAAAGTCTTCTGTCAGAAATACTTTCAATACTCTATAAATAACTTTTCACTTAAGAAGGTATTTGATAATAAATCTTTCCAGAGGGAACAGGATAACTTCAAAAGTGTACACACCGAGATTGGTGTCTGGTCACTGATGGCTTTTGAAATTAAGAAGATGGTATAGTTTTTGCAGTTTACTTTCCACGAAATTATCTTTAAATTATAAAACCTAAAGTGCAATAAAAATTTACTGTACAAATACTGAAAGTTTACAGTTTTGATTTTTTAAGTCACTAATTATAAGTGATAAAATAATTAGCTATATTTGCTTTGACATTTTTTGTGTGTATCAGATTTTTTAAAAGGCTTAGTAATTCTTTGAATATAAATGATGCTTTTCCTATAATTTACAACTTTTCTCTGAATATTTGGGTATTTTAAAAAATACATTTTTCTAAGGCAGATAATTGACAAGTTTTATTCCTAAACACAGGACAAAGTTGTACCAAAAAAATAAGCTAATCCTTATTTATAACTTGATAATATAGACATATTAGTTCTATTTACTTTCTAAATAAAAATATTAATGAACAGGTATAAGTTGAGTATTTTAAAGTTGTCAGCACAGGTTAAAATGTGGAATTGAGTTTCAAACCTTTAATTTATGCTATTCTTTTCTGAGCATGAGAAGACAATTTTGTCATTAAAATGAAATTTATAAAGACATATATGTAGAGAGAGAGAATATAAAAAGCTTCAAGCTGAATTTAAAAATATATATATATATATATATATGGAAGACTTTCTAACAGATATCTTAATAGTGTTTCAGGAAAAGCAAATAAGCTATATTATAACCAGGTTGGATGGTGTTACTAGTCAGGGTTCTTCTGCAAAACAGAACCAGTTTGCGTGTGTGTGTGTGTGTGTGTGTGTGTGTGTGTGTGTTTGTATTATACAAATATATTTTTGTATCTTCGTATAAATATATTTTATATATTTTTACACTTACATATATTTATACAAAGATATTTATTTTAGGAAATCGACTTATGCACTTCTTGGGGCTGGCAAGTCCAAAATTTGTATGGCAGGCCAGTAGGCTGGAAATTCTCAGGCAAGAGCTGATGTTGCGATATTGAGGCAGAATTTCTTCTACTTTAAGGAAACCTCAGTCTTACTCTTAAGGCCTTCTAACTGACTGAATGAGTCATACTCACATTATTAAGGGTCATCTTACTCAAAGTTCACCACATCTACAAAATACCTGGGCACTGCAACATCTAGAATAGTGTTTGATTAAATAACAATAGCCCAATTGACACATAACACTATTACAGAGTGCAGGAAATGCCTCTTCTGTGCTGTTCATATGGACATTGTACTCCCACAGCGTGCTGGCAAACTTGGTGAAGAAACTGAATATTATTTTAATAACTTTAGTTCATCAACCTACTTTGACAGTAAATCTTTTAGAAAAATTGCTATTATAATGCCACTCCTTTTCACTTAACAAGCACACCACTCACATTTTCAGGGGAACAAATATATTCTGTGGAAATAAGATTAGACTTCTTATTGAAGAGAGGAAACCTTACTCCAAATGGTCAGGCCATGCCTTTACCCTGCAGCATAGCTCAGTGCTTAGAACTGGATTTTCTAGGTTTGTATCTCACTTCTGACATTTCCTTGCTGTGTGATCTCAGTATCTTTATCTGTGAAATGGGGACACTGATATTTCTACTTCAGAGCTTGCAGTGAAGAGTATCTGTCTCACAGACAGAGCTATGGAATTGTTAGATAATACTATTTCTGGAGGAGAGAACAGCTGGAAATTTTTCAGCTTGTCCTCTCCATGCCACTGAAATAAAGCCAAGTATTATAATTTATGTTTCTGAGCTTGGTAAACGAAGTTCACAGTACTCACATTTGAGTCTGTGGGCTATTGCCAGTCAGGAAACCATTGGTTACAGATCTTAGTGAGATAAGTACATAAGGTTACAGCAATTTGATATTGCTGGGATATTTTTATTGTATTTTATGAAAGTGGCATCCCACAATGGGTTAGATAAGCAAAAAAAAAAAAAAAAAAATAGACAAAATGATTGGTTCTTCTCCACATCACAAAGGGGTTCATCTTGGAAACCCCTATTGGTAAAAATTTACCTCCAGATGAAAATTTCAATGTTAATTTCATCCAAATTCAGTTTGTTACCTCCTCCAGAAAAATAATAGTTGTGGTTCCTGCCATTGGTTTGTAGTGTTCATACACATGCTTGGTGATTCTCTGTTTGGGTATTTGTCTCCTTAACTGGAGTGTGAGACTGACATGCAGGGCTCCTTCTTTTCTGGGCTCCCAGTGACTGCAACAGGGATTGGCACACTTCTAACCAATGCTTGATAACTATGTTTCAAACGAATGAAAGCATAGGTAAATGACTGGAAGAAAACTAGTCAAGGATGGAAAATAAGCTTGTTATTTTTCTGATTTATAATAGGTTGAGTGAGAAAAGCTAGCAATATTAATAGAGTTATAAGAAATATTTACATTATATGGTCCCTTTTAGATACTGTACGTGGTGTAAAACATACACTGCCTTTGACTCTGATCGTAGATTTTTAGTCATAGTTTTGAATGACTGAGCCATGTTCTAAGTGCAGGTTGGAGAAAGAGAAGAAAAGAACAGGAAGATTTGCTTTAGGAGAAATTCACATTTGACAAACTAAATGATTGGAAAGATGCCATTTGTTAAAGAAGGAAGAGTTGTTGTTTCCAGCAGCATTTGTTGACACTCATTAAACATAAGAACAGTAGAGTTATAGGAACCATAACTGTATCAGCATGATAATTTTGGGAGTTTATTTGGGTCATTTTTCCAAAACCAAAAGGAGAAGAAACATTATACTAGATTTCTGCATGAGGCTTGAAGCTGGCATCTCTGACTCAATAATGCTTTGTTAAGATGACTTCCTTTCAAATAAGCATGAAGTTTTCTTCTGGCATGTAAGGTGACACCACTTTTCCTGAATTCTTGAGAAATTTTTTTTGTTTTTCAGTAATGGCTAGGTTTCTGGCCATCACTCACGAGCCCCTGCTGCCATTTCACATCATTTTCATGCTGTTGTACTAACACATCATATCAGTTCATCATAAAACACAGACCTGGGAACTGAAAAAAAAAAAAGCCAATAATGATTGATCTTTTAGGATAAGTAATTTATGTTAATCCTGGAAAGATCAAAAGAAGTGTGTCCAACTAAAACTTACTTGGGTTCTAAGGAATAGTCAAGAATTCCTTGTTGTTTATGGAGTAGAAATAATATTATTTACCAGTAGGCATAAGAAAACTTAAAGCAAATAAAAAATCCCTACTTTTTATCTACCTAATATGAAAGCAAATTGCCATCTATGATTATGCAGCATTAAAATAATTCATAATTATTGGGTTCTACTGTTTCTCTGGCACGATGTCACGAAATACTAAATGCCATGATAGCATTTAGTCACAATGACTAGCTACGTGATTTGTGGCAAATTATTTACAATCTCTGACCCTCTGTTTCCTCATCTCAAATAGGAATCAAAATACATAACGTGTAACATTATTGTGACTTTTAAATGTCATCTGAATGTTAAGTGGCCAGCATTGGTTCTAGCATTGGTTCTAGTTCCCCAACAAGTGCTGATTTACATTCTTTGTACTCTCCTAGTGGATCCTACTTTGAAGTAAACTCAGTTTGCTTTCAGATTTCTAGTTGTCTGCTTGTCCACATGTTTGTAGCTCCGTAGTTGCAGTGAATTCAATTAAACATGGCCGAACACATTTTAAGTTTGATATAGTCTTTTACTCCATCAAGCGATCTGGTTGTTTTTTTTTTTTTTTTTTTTTGAGGCTATTTAAAGATGAAATTGTTCATTTCTTGAATACACAATTCAGGGATTGCCAGGCCAATATCAATAATTCAACTTCTTGTCCACTGCAGGTTGACATATCTAAACTTAATCCCATTTTTTAAAAAACAAAATTTTTGTTTTCTTTTCCAAATCTTAAAAATGTTAGCATAAAGCTTGTTCTTTCGATCTTGTTTAATTTTCTTCTACCGAAAAGAAAAAGAAAAGGTAAAGTCTACAAGAAATACTAAGTCTAAAAATGTGTGTTTAGGAAATTACTTTCTAGACCTCCCTGCTTAATTTCCATCTATGTAATTTCAGAGCACATTTATTGGTTTGATTTTTATCTATCTCATTCTCTTATTTCCTAAAAGGCATGAGCTGATTTGGCCAGTTTTCTGTGGCTATAGAGAGTTGAAAAAGTATCCTAAGTTCATATAGATTCTTCTCATTTCATTAAAGTTTCTTTTATATATACTAGAAGGAACATTTCATGGTCGATAGAATTAGAGTTTTGCCACATGGCTAAGTCATTTGTGCATGGAAGTGACAGCAGTGATGGGAAGTCCTGAACCATCCACACATTTTGCTTGGCAGAAAACAAGCCTGCATAGTTCTAAATATTTGTGTCCTTACAAAATTTATATCCTAATCCTCAATGTGATGGCTTTAAAAAGTGGGTCATTTGGGTGATAATTCGGTTACGGGGGCAGAGAATTTATGAGAGGATTAGTATCCTTACTTTTAAAAAGGCCCCAAAGAGACAATCCCTCTTTATGCCATGTGAAGTTACAATGAAAAGGCAGCCATTGGTGAACCAGGAAGTGGGTTCTCACCAGATACTCCATATGCTAGCACCTTGATCTTAGACTTCCCATCCTCCAGAACTATGAAAAATAAATTTGTGTTATTTATAAGCTACTCAGTTTATGGCAATTTATTATAGCATTATATAACCTAAACAGACTAAGACAAAACATTTTCCATATGAGCTAGGAGGACACTTATGTAGAGTCGGGAACAGAAAGCTTTAAGACACATACATATACTTGCACACACACACACACACACACACACATACACTCAACTTCCCTGGCATCATGCTCCAAACAGCTGAAGTAAGTACTCTGAAAGTCCTTAAAATTGTGTTAAAACAGTAATACCTTAAACAGTAATAATTATTTCGTCCCAGCACATTGGAGGTATCTGACTATTTACAATCAACATTTTTAATGAACGTGCCTTTCCACGTAACTATGCACAAGGTCCTCCCTGCAGATATTTAAGAGACAACATGTAATAGATGTCCACAAACCCCATTTGACAGACGAGTTTTAGTGAGAAAAGTCGTACATCATCCTCTCAGTATGTTGTTTTATAGTCTTTTTTCATTTAAACATACTGTTTTGTTTTGTTTTGTTTTAATTGAGTTTAGAGGCCATTAGACTTGGGTGGCTCTGGCACTTCAAATTCTTTGGTGAACAAACCAAAGCCGAATGTAAACAGTAAATTGAAACTAGGGTAACTATACCAATCAGAAATCACTAACTATGAGAATAAACAAGCAAAGAAGGAGACAATGGAGATGCTGAAAAAAACTGGGGAGCAGAACATAAGGAAACCAATTTAGGAGGAGAGTAGCTTTAGACAAAGAAAAAACACCACTTCCTATGGACAGAAAGAAACCTCAAAGGGATGGAAAATAATTCAGGCAAGATAATGAATTGTTGGCCAGGAAGCCGAGGGAGTAAGCAAATGAGGGTGTTTCTTTTCTCCGAAAATAGGGGGCTATCATTGACTGAAAATTAGGTGAAGAATTAGATTTGAGACTTGTATATACCCTGTCATATTGGAAAACCAGATCCATTTTACACTAACTTATACAATGCATTTGTGTTACAATATATTTTCAAATACAGCACCAGAAATAAGAACCACCCCCGCCCTGCCAAAAAAAAAAGGAAAGAAAGAAAATAAATCACCAACTAACTTCTAAGTAGGACCTTTCCACTCTAACCAATTAGAGTTGTTTTGTGTCCTGCTTCTGTAAACACTTTCTAAAAGTTTCCCTTTTTGCCCCTCCCAGCAGAGTGCTTGCCACCTGTGGTCCGAAGCTGCTCTGATTCATGAGTCACTGAATGCTCTAATAAATCCTTTAAAAGTTAAATGTAATAAAGCTTTTCTTTTATCGATACCTTTCACCTGAGACCTTTTCTCAACCAGTCCCAAAATTCCCAAAGTAAGCACATCCCAAGAATAGCTAGTATTTACCTTGAGCATGAATGGTCTTACAGTCCAGGAATGCAGAATGGATTGACTAGTAAAAATCAGAAGATGGCATAAGTCATTTGTTTAAAATACAGGTGGAGGCCTAATTAGTGACCAGAAGACTTAGTAAAACATGAGCAGTGGTTTCTATAATCCTTAGGGCACACTGCATGTATCAATGAGACAATGTCTTTTAGAGTAGTTGCCTCATGACTATACCTCACATGTGGCACACCTGAGTCACAGGCTTTGTGGGAGGTAAACAGCAGGTGAGGGAGGCAAGGGCTCAATGTCTATCATGCTGAGACAAATAGATTGAGACCTCAGAAGGGAGAGATAGTTTCTTTTCAAAACTCTTGAAATATTTAATATCCTGGAGTGAAGTAAATCCTAATTTAGAATTCCATTTCTTTCTAAATTTTTGTATATGACCTGTGGCCTCTTTAGTATTTTTCTTTTCGTCATTTCTAGCTACTAGATTTGATACTTCTATTTTAAGTTTTGACATTTTCTTTCAACATATTACATAAGTAATAACCCTGCATGGTTATCTCCTATTTTGAAATGTAAGTAGCTTTCAAAGTTATCAACTTATGGTGGATTAAATGGAGGAAAAATAGAAGATATTGATGCCAAAGAGTATAGATTGATGAAAGCAAACAAGTAATCATCCAATAATTACTGGGCATGGTAGACAATTATACTTTTTGTTGCCTCAAGGAGTTTCTAATCCTTTGAGGAAGACAAGTCATAAATTAAATTTAATCTGTAGCAAGAATCAGCAAACTTTCTTTTTGGTAAAAGTATTTCGTTTTGCAGACTTAGAAGAAAAGTAGAAGACATTATATACCTAGTCACTTATAAAGAGAGAAGACTGTTGCCCTGCCCTACCCGGTTTGCCTGGAATAGACTGTGGATGGCAGTGGGCCAGCTTGAACTGCTGCGGTCAGCTGGAGATATTCTCCAAACCAGGGAAACCATCCTGAGGTGGAGGGGTCTGTTTGAGGGTGGAGAGGCAGCTACCTTGGTCAGATTTAATCTCTGCCCCAGTGCTACCCAGATCCCTGAATGCAAGGTCATTTCAACTTAGGCAAATGGCCAGAGGTGAGGTGACTCATGGAGTTGCTGATTTCCTGACTGAGATTCTACTACTTTGTGCCTGGCTGTTACCAACTGCTGAGTTCCCCAAAATATAGATGGTGACCTTGAATAGCAGTGAAGCCCAGATGCAGGGCAGAGAAACAAGCATGGGAACAGAGTTGGGGACAGAGAGGTTCTTGGGCTTGCTCTCTGTGGTTCATCATGCTAGCTTGCTCAGTATGGGTGCCCATAGGCCATAGTGATTTATAGAATCCTTGTCACGTACCAAGCACCCAACTAGATACTCAAGTACAAAGATGAAACAATCACAGTTTTACTGCATTTATCTCACAATAAAGGGTTTAAAGAATACTCTAAAAATATTGTAATAGATAGCTTTTGCCAGGGTTAATAATTATAACGACTTGGAATTGTGATCAGAAAGAAATTAATTAAGAAGATATACATTGATCCTCATGTTAAAGGACACAATTGAAGAAATAGTGAGAAGAGAGACTATCTCAGATATGGAAATAAAATTGTTAAAGAATAATTTTTTCAAAAGTCAAATCACAACTGTTATGAAATAGATGTATGTCAAAGATTTTACATAACTAATTTCGATCTTTTTCATTATTTAAGAAATCAGTAAGATATAAAAAACAATTTTTAAAAAGTAAAAAATATGTGCCTATATGAACATGAAAGAATGTTGAAATAAATTTGCTGTTACATACAAAATTGGTATCTTCAGCAGGCTAGAAATCAATTTCATCTCCACCACACAAAACTCATTTGCATTTCTCTGAAGAGGAGCTATTTGCATCACCATCATCTCTCCACAAATTATCTCCACAGTGTTGCAAAATAGTTAAAGAAAATGAAAGGCACACATCCGTATAGAATCCCATAACTCCAGAAGTGTCCTTGAGATAATGTTCAACATTCCATTGTTAGGGTAACCACTTATCATTTCTCAATTCCAAAATCCTTTACCAGACAATACGAAAAACAGTAAAAAGAAAATATAATGTATTTGGTTCAGAGACATCTATCTAAGATGCTTAGTTCTTCATCATCTAAATTGCTTAGAATTGCTACCTGTAATAGACTATTTGTACATAGTAAACCTGAAAGTGTTAAAACTATATTCTGACATTAAAATTTCTAGCATCTCAGTAGATATGTAAGGAAACTATTGAGGAATTCAAATTGGTGTAGACTGGGAGCTTTTCAATATTCCGTAAACACCGTAATGCACACAGTCACCCTCCCAACTCTATTCACAGGGATAGTCCTGCTCACTGTGTTAGCTCAAACAAGTAAGTGCAAAGAGAAGGAAAAAAACGAAACTAAATCAAAACAAACAAACATTAACAGCTTGGCAACCAAGGAAATGTCTATCACAAAGCCCATTCACTTTACTCCAAAGAGATAAATAGGGGCTAACATGTAATAAATTCAGATCTTCCCTATGTTAAAATTAGCATTAGATTAAAAACAAAAATGCACCAACAGCAAGACAGCAAAGGATTAGATAGAAAAAAAAAAACTATGAATTTGAACTCTTCAAAGTAGTGGGACCAATTTGATGTAATAGTTGTAGTGCTATTAGGGCTCTCTAGGGTTACTTGAGTCATAAAGTAGCACCCTGTTAAAACATAGCACAATAAATGATATTCATGGCAATCGTTTTGCATCCTGAATAAAGACTCAAACCATGTTCAGAACATTTTCATTATGAAGACAATTAAATACATTACACCTATTTGGAATAATTCTGCTAAAGTTTATTTATTATGGTTTTAAAATCTGAGTGCTCAGAGACAGTGTCAGATTATTTAAAAAGGTTAAAATGTTGAAGTTTTTTTATAATTAGGAGGAATGCAAGTATGGGTAGAGGCAGTGATTATAGGGCAGGATAGAACGATAGTAATTAGGTAAAATACTGGTCAACTAAGAAAACCTTTGGGAGTTCTAAACTACTCTACTAAGAAGTAAGACGAACGGTAAATTTCTAGTGTTCAAATATTAAGAATACTTCCAAGGAAGAGAGAAAGTTAATCGACTGCAAATTTGTAACATTCAACTCTCACACTGGATGATTAGTAGCTAAAATTTACTGTGTTGCATGGTATAATACATAAGTCACTGTACTAAATGATCCTTAATATATATGATTAGTATCTCATTTAATATTCAAAATAATCATACATGAAAGGCATTGTTATTATCTCCATTTCACAGATGAGAAAAAAAAAAGCTTACAGAGAGATTAAGATTACCAACCACTCCGTGACAGAGGCATTTTGAACCTAGATTATATGAGTCTAGTATACTTGGTGTTTTCAGCATTCTGCTGTTTTATTTTCCATTTAATTTCCAAAGTAGCAATTTGAATAATATTTTAGTCAGGGTTCTCCAGAGAAACAGAACCAGCAGGAGATAGGTAGGTAGGTAGATACACAGATGAGAGATAGGTAATACATAGAGAGAGAGAGAGATACATACATACATATATAGATAGATACATAATTGGATAGACAGACAATTATAGGAATTGGCTCAAGCAATTATGGAGGCTAAGAAGTTCCACAATCTGCTGTCTGCAACCTGAGAACTAGAAAAGCCAGTGGTGTAACTCAGTTCAAATCCTAGGGCCTGAGAACCAGCGTTGGAGATGGGGGCATGAGTCCTGGTAATATAAACCCAGATAGAGAATAAAGTCCTGAGAACCAGGAACACCAATGACCAAGGAAAGGATAAAAGTCCCAGCTCAGATTGAACAAATTAGTCTTTCCTCCACCATCTTGTTTTATTTAGGCCTCAACAGAGTGGATGGTTCCTACCTCCGTTGGTGAGAGTGATCTTTACTCAGTCTACCCATTGAAATACTAATGTTTTCTGTAAACACCATCACAGACACATCCAGAAAAAAATATATTACCAGCTAGCTGAGTGTTCCTTAGCTCAATCAACTTAACACATAAAATTAATCATCACAAGGTAAGTAGTATTTAAGTTATATAATTTTATGTATAATGAAACAGGGGCATATAAAAAAAGCAAAGCATCTAGCCCAGCATGCACTGCTAATGTGCGTCAGCGTGCATACACATGTGTTCTCTCCACTAGGACAGGGCACAGTGGACCTATCATGCAAATGTTCTTCTCAAACTCCTCCTAAATGAGACTCCTTACCCCTCAACTGAAGAGTAGCTGCGGACAGCTTGTGGCAAACTGGAAAATGCAAATACTGCTTTAAAGACATTCAAATGCAGGCTTGAAAAAAAAAAAAGCCAAACATGTACTGTCTTAACAAAGCACTGTCTCCTGGGCTTATTCTGTGTAAGTCTGCCAATTTGTCACTCTGGGAGTGGAGGGTAAGAGACCATTTGGGAGGGCATTTAAGAGACTGACAGAAGCTGACTCACAGAGCATAGCCTGGTTGCTCTAATGGCAGGCAATTGGAATAAATATTCATTAATTCCAGAGGCTCTGTTCTCTGAGACTGTCTTGAATTCTAAAGCACATTTTGGTTCCAATCTCCATTAAAAAGATATGGCCTAGTTGTTCAAGTTCTTGAAATTATGTGTGTGTGTATATAATATATATATACACGTATAAAATATATATATATACACACACATATATTCCATAATACACCCTCATTACATCAGGTGGCATGCAGACTCATTCTCTGCAACCAAATGAGCCTCACAAAATAATCACACTATAATTTGCCTTGAATTTTCCACATGCATTTTTCCAACTTTCTAGTTCCAAATTATGATTTGGCTACACTGTGCTATGCTCTGGTGATAAATGAAACATGAAAGTTGCTCATGCAGAAATAAAAAAATAAAAGTAGAGTCATGGCTGCTTTTCCTATTAACTAACATGAATAAGAAGATCTTCATTTAAAAAACACGTTTTGAAGTACCAAATTGCTTCCATTTATTAAACTGCTGTTTTAGAGAATTTCTGAATTACCAGTATTTTAGAGTGCTGTGTATTCTTTGAATACTAGTAATGATGTTGGCATAATACTTTTCAAAAAGTAGGATTCTCTTTGATGTGCCCCTTTTTATAGATAGTTTAAAAAATTACACATCGCTGTGTCACTCTAAAGGTAGGATCCTAGAACTAAAATGAACATGAAATAATTTTATTTTATTTTTTTAGCCTGGCTCTGACTGGGAAATTAAAATACCTATAGTGGTAATTCTGTTTTTAAAATTATTATTATTAATAATAATAATTTCCAAGTCTAGAAATCTTGGTAGCCAGATCGGGATCTGAGATATTCCAACACTAGGGACTGGCCAAGAGCTCAATGACATGAATAAACTATAATAAGGTCCAGAACAGACATGACTCTTGACACAAAATCTTCATCTTTAGCCTCAAGGTCACAGTATTCCCAGGAGAGTTTTTGGACTAGTAGTATAACTAACAAATATCTTTCTCCAATTAATCTTTGAGGTTCTTGTCTATTCTTTGGGAGGAATACATTCTCCGGAGGCTTGCAGTCAGTCGTTATCACCACTACGAAAGTTTTCCAAGACTTTGAGAACTTGGACGGTCCATACCACGTCAGTCCCTTTGCAGTTTTCCGTGGCACTGGAGATTGCTAGTGAAGATCAGGTTTCCACTTCAGGGCCAGACTAGGGTGAGGCAAGTGAGCTCCTAGGGCACAAAATACTCAAAGGCTCTGCTTTCAGCTTTATGCAAGTGCTGACGCAGCACTGGACCTTATACTTTTAATTTTGCTATTTTACTTTTAATCATTTTATTTATACTTTATAGTTTTTGAAAAAGTTGCTGCTTTTAAAGAGAATAGGCTATTTTTAGAGCAGTTACATTCACAGAAAAATTGAGTGAAAAATACAGAATTCCCAAACACTCCGTGTTCCACACAGCGACACTCTCTCTTACTATCAATATCCCTCAACAGAATGCTACAACTTTTCCAATGGGTAAATCTACATGGACACATCCTTATCACTTACAGTCCACAGTTTACATCAGGGTTCACTCTTGATGTTTATTCAGTGGAATCTGGCATATGTATAATGACATATCCATCATTATATTACCATACAGAATAGTTTCACTGACCTAAAAATTTTCTGTACTCTACCAATTCATACCTCCTTCTTCCCTAACTCTTGGCAACCACTGATCTTTTTACTGTCTCCATAGTTTCGTCTTTTTTACAATGTCATACGGCTGGAATCAAATACTATGCAGCCTTTTCAGATTGGCTTCTTTCACTGAGTAATGCGTATTTAACTTTCCTCTGCCTTTTCATAGCATGATAATTAATTTTTAGTGCCAAATAATATTACATTGCCTGCATGTACCACAGTTTATTTATCCATTCACCTACTGAGAGATGTCTGTATTGCTTCCAAGTTTTGGCCATTATGGATAAAGCTGTTATGAATATCCATGTGGAGGTTTTTAATGTGGACGTAAGTTTTCAACTCCTTTGGGTAACTATCAAGGAGCATGATTGCTTGATCATATGGTAAGATTCTGTTTAGTTTTGTAAGAAACTGCCAAACTGTCTTCCAAAGTGGCTGAACTATTTTACATTCCCACCAGCAATAAATGAGAGTCGGTTTTTTTTCTATTTCCTGTCTTAGTCAGTGTGGGCTGCTATAACAGAATACCATATTCTGGGTGGCTTCAACGACAGCCATTTATTTCTTACAGTTCTGGAAGCTGGAAGTCTGAGATCAATGTGACAGCAAGATCGGGTTCTTGTTACAAACCCTGTTCTTTGTTTACAGACAGCTGTCTTCTTTTTGTATCCTTACATGGTGAAGAAAGAAAGAGAAAGCAAGCTCTCTTGTGCTTTTCCTTTTAAGGGCATTAATCCCATCATCAGGGCATCATGCTCATCACCTAATTATCTCCCAAAGGCCCTGTTGCCCAATACAGTCACTTCGGAGATTAGGATTACAACATATGAATTTGGGAAGGAACACAAACATTTAGTCCATAGCAATCCACATCTTTCCAGCATTTGGTGTCAGTGTTTGGAATTTTGGCCTTCCTAATAGGTATGTAGTGGTATCTCAATTGTTTTCATTTGCAGTTCCCTAATAATATATGATGTTGGGCATCTTTCCATAGGCTGCTATCTCATTTTTATGTCTTCTTTGATGAGGTGTTTTCGTTTTAGTTCAGGTTTAGTCGTGTTTTAATGCAGGACTTTTGCTCATTTTTAATTGGATTTTTTATTATTGAGTTTGAGGGGTTCTGCGTATATTTTGATCACACTCTTTTATCAAATATGTCTTTTACAAATATTTTCTCCCAGTCTGTGGCTTTTCTCATTTTGTTGATGGTATCTTCACAGAGAAGTCTGTAATTTTAACAAAATCTATCATATTAATTATTTCTTCCATGAATTGTGTCTTTGGTACTGTATATAAAAAGTCATTGCCATACCCAAGGTTATCTAGATTTCCTATTTTAATATATTCCAAGAAACTTACAGTTTTTCACTTGATTTGCTTTTTAAAAAGATCATTCTAGACTCTGTAAAGTACGGATATTAAAAAAGCAAAAATGGAAGAAAGGTGACCAGTAAGAGGTTATTGCGCTAGTCTGCAACAGGAATGACAACTTTCGCAAGGAAAGTGAAAGTGGAAATGGAGAAAAGTAGATGAACTCAAAATCTCAGTCTGTTTTGGAGGTAGAATATTGACAGATATTTTATTGGAGAGGTGAGGAGGGAATGTAAAATCCAGAGTAACTCCTGGCTGGTTCCCATCTGGTTTTGATGACAGGCTGCTTCAGAGTCAATGGCCACTTAATTCTTAGGGATCTTTGAATTGTTTCAGTCAATCAGGACCTTAATAGGAGCATTGCTGTGCCTTCTGGGAACCAAAAGGGGCTTAAATATGAAGACCTGAAAGGAGGCCAATTTATTTTGAAAGCTACAAAATATAAATGATTCCCTGCAAGACCAGTTAACTGTGCACGCCACACAGAGTTTATTTCTAGTAACCAATATTACTCATAAGTTTTAGGAGCAATGTAACATATTTCACTGGGAATAAAGCTAGTTTTCTAAAGCCCATGCATTGCCAAAATTCAAATGCTTATCAATAAAATATGGCAGTTGTACTCTCTTTTTGGATGTATGAGAACAGATGTATTTTACCTTGGATACTTTGCCTTGGATGTGTTAAAGTTTTTCCTGTAGAGTTTTGTAAAATTGGGAGCCTAATTGACATAGTTTTATTTCAATACAGATTGTTGTATCTTCACGTAGACATACTTACATTAATTATTGAAAACATTTAAATCTGAGTATTAAAACAGTAAAACTGATAATAACTATTAATGTGTAAAAACAAACATTTCTTAGTCTCCCTGATTTTAATAAAGAATTCACCAAAATGTGAATATTCTGGTTTTTAATTTTTCCCTTTACTCAATACTAACTATTTTGGTGAATGTTGTTTTCCTTTGGTTTGGTTTTAGTTCAGGTATGTGTGGTAGATGGAATAATGGCCCCCATAAGAGCAAGGAAAGGCCAAGAGGCAGGGTTTCATGCTTGAATGTCTGATAACAAAAACTGTTAGAAAGGACGTGGTAAAAACCACAGTCTTGCACAAAGGTTAACACAACCTTACACAAACAATCCTTCTTTGAGGACAACTGCCCAGCAACTGCCTGTCCAAAACTGGGCTAGTGCCACCAAAGATAATTATCTCAAAACAATTATATAATTCTCCTCTTTAAAAAACTTTGTCTTCTTTTACCTTCCTGACTATACACATAGTATACTGTGGCATGAGTATTCCCATTGCAATTCCTTATTTATTTCTGAATAAATGTCATTTCTTTTAGACATCCTCTCAATGTTTGTTATGTAGGTTAACAAAATGGTGTCAGAAGTGGGATCTTATATAAGGTCACCTTCAGAAGGAATTGACAATTCTTGGAATCAGCATGCAGTACTCACTGGAGCCCTTTGGACTCTGTTTCCACAGCTTGCCTTTCTGCCTTGGTGAGTCTTCTGTCAGGCTGAGCCTTCCATTTTTCAGTTGAAGCTCTTCCTTTATTCAGAATCTAATTTGGATAAGGCTGCCTTAATAAAGAACCTTACAACCCTCCTGAGGTAATAAAGGACTTCTTGTCTTTTCTGGCAAGTCGATTCTTGTATAAATTCAAGTGTCCAGGTTTGAGAACCCTGATTTCTATGAAGTTATGGTATATCTTTGATGCATATCTTTTCTGTCAAATTCACTATTAATTCTGTGTGTCTAATTTAATATTTTGTTTGATCTGCATGCCTGGCTTAAAAGTTTTTGTGAACAGTCTTATCTTGGTAGGATTTTGGTTTGCTTATAATGTCTGTGAATGATTCAGCTCTTTTCTCTTGCTTATTTCTAAAAATCTCTTAAGAGCAAAAATAAACTTCCTAAATGGTAGATACAGGATGACTAATTAAAAGCCATTAGGGCAGTCACTACAGTTTAAAACACCAGTCAAAATTTCTGATATACTCTAATAAGATATATGTAATTTTCTTTGCTCCAGGAAGTTAATAAGAAATGGAATGAGATTCTCAAACATTAAGACATCCCAGGTTATTTGGGACTTCAGCTGGCTATATATTATGACCATTCTCATTTATATTTAAAAAATTTTTTTTCCATAAGTTATTGGGGTACAGGTGGCATTTGGTTACTTAAATTTTTTAGTGGTGATTTGTGAGATTTTGGCACACCCATCACCCAAGAAATACACACCGCACCATATTTGTATGTAGTTTTTCATCCCTTGGGCCCTCCCACTCTTCTTCCCAAGTTCCCAAAGTCCATTGCATCATTCTTATGCATTTGCATCCTCATAGCTTAGCTCCCACACATGAATGAGAATATATGATGTTTGGTTTTCAACTCCTGAGTTACTTCACTTATGATAATAGTTTCCAGTCTCATCCAGGTCACTACAAATGCTGTTAATTCATTAATTCATTCCATTTATTCCATTATATATATATATGTATATATGTATATATATATATATATATATATACACATATATATATATATATATGGCACAGTTTCATTATCCACTCATTTATTGACGGGAATTTGGGTCGGTTCTATGAATTTGCTATTATAAATTGTGCCACTATGAACGTGTGTGTGCAAGTATCTTTTTTGAATAATGATTTCTTTTCCTCTGGTAGATACCCATGGTGGTATTACTGAATCAAAAGGAAGTTTATTTTTAGTTCTTTAAGAAATCTCCACATTGTTTTCCATAGCGTCTGTACTAATTTAGAATCCCAACAGCAGTGCAGAAGCGTTCCTGTTCACCACATCCACACCAACATCTACAGTACAGCATTTTAATTTTTTTATTATGGCCATTCCTGCAGGAGTAAGGTGGTATTGCATTGTGGTTTGGATTTGCATTTGCCTGATCATTAGTGATGTTGAGCATTTTTTTCATATGTTGTTGCTCATTTGTATATCTTTTTTGGGGAATTGTCTTTTCAGGTACTTAGCCCACTTTTTTTTAAATTTTTTTAAATTTATTTATTTTACTTTAGGTGCATACTATATCTGGCATTTCTCCCCATGTTATCCCTCCCCACCCACCGCTGTCTCTCCCCTACCCCCCTCCAACTGCCCCCAGTGTGTGATGCTCCTCTCCCTGAGTCCACGTGTTCTTGTTCAACACCCACCTATGAATGAGAACATATGGTGTTTGGTTTCTGTTTTTGTGTCAGTTTGCTGAGAATGATGGTTTCCAGATTCATCCATGTCCCTACAAAGGACACGAACTCGTTGTTTATTTTGGCTGTGTAGTATTCCACGCTGTATATGTACCACATTTTCTTTGTCCAGTCTATCATTGATGAGCATTTGGGTTGGTTCCAGGTCTTTGCTTAGCCACTTTTTGATAGGATTGTTTGTTCTTTTCTTACTGATTTGAGTTTGCTGTAGATTTCGGATATTATTCCTTTGTCAGATGTAGAGATTGCAGAGATTTTTCTCCCACTCTGTGGGTGGTCTGTTTACTCTGCTAACTGTTCCTTTTGCCATGCAAAAGTTCTTCAGTTTAATTAGGTCCCAGCTATTTATCTTTGCTTTTACTGCATTTGCTTTTGGGTTCTTGGTCATGAAGTCTTTGCCTAAGCCAATATCTAGAAGGGGTTTTCCAACGTTATCTTCCAGAATCTTTATGGTTTCAAGTCTTAGATTTAAGTCCTTGATCCATCTTGCATTGATTTTTGTATAGACTGACAGATAAGGATCCAGTTTCATTCTTCTACATGTGGCTTGCCAATTATCCCAGCACCATTTGTTGAATAGAGTGTCCTTTCCCCACTTTGTTTCCCCACTTTATGCTTCCTACACTCTATGTTTGTCGAAGGTCAGTTGGCTGTAAGTTGGGTTTATTTCTGGGTTCTCTATTTTGTTCCACTGGTCTATGGGCCTATTTTTATATAAGTACCATGCTGTTTTGGTGACTATAGCTTTATAGTATAGTTTGAAATCAAGTAGTGTGATGACTCCAGATATGTTCTTTTTGCTTAGTCTTGCTTTGGATATAGTTTGAAATCAAGTAGTGTGATGACTCCAGATATGTTCTTTTTGCTTAGTGTTGCTTTGGCTATGCAGGATCTTTTTTGGTTCTGTGTGATTTTTAGAATTTTTTTTCTAAGTCTATGAAGAATGATGGTGGTATTTTGCTGGAGATTGTGTTGAACTTGTAGATTGTCTTAGGCAATATGGTCATTTTCATGATATTGACTCAAACCCATGCATGAGCATGGGATAAGTTTTCATTTGTTTGTGTTGGCTATGATTTATTTCAGCAGTGTTTTGTAGCTTTCCTTGTAGATGTCTTCCAACTCCTTTGTGAAGTGTATTCTTAAGTATTTTATTTATTTACTTATTTTGCAGCTATTATAAAAGGGGTTGAGTTCTTGATTTGATTCTCCACTTGGTCACTGTTGGTGTATAGAAGAGTTACTGATTTATGTACATTAACCTTATATCTAGAAATTTTGTTGAATTATTTTATCAGTTCCAGGAGCTTTCTTGAGGCGTTCTTAGGTTTTTCCAAGGTAAACAATCATATCATCAGCAGTGACAGTTTGACTTCCTCCTTACTGATTTGGATGCCCTTTATTTCTTTCTCTTTTCTGATTGCTCTGGCTAGGACTTCTAGTACTTTGTTGAAGAGGAGTGATGATAGTGGGCATCCTTGTCTTGTTCCAGTTCTCAGAGAGAATGCTTTCAACTTTTCCCCATTCAGTATTATGTTGGCTGTGAGGTTGTCATAGATGGCTTTTATGACATTAAGATATGTCCCTTGCATGCCAATTTTGCTGGGAGTTTTAATCATAAAGAGAGGCTGGATTTTGTTGAATGGTTTTTCTACATCTATTGAGATGATTGTGTGGTTTTTGTTTTTAAATCTGTTTATGTGGTGTATCACATTTATTGACTTGCATATGTTAAACCATCCCTGCATCCCTGGTATGAAACCCATTTGATCATGGTGGATTATCTGTTTGATATGTTGTTGAATTTGGCTAGGTAGTATTTTGTTAAGTATTTTAGCATCAATGTTCATCAAGAATACTGGTTTGTAGTTTTTTTTTGTTTGTTTTTTGGTTATGCCCTTTTCTGATTTTGGCATTAGGGTGATGCTGGCTTCATAAAATGAATTGGGGAGGGTTCCTTCTTTCTTTATCTTGTGGAAGAGTGTCAAAAGATTCTTCTTTGGATGTCTGGTAGAATTCTGCTGTGAATCTATCTGTGGTCCTAAACTTTCTTATGTTAGTAATTTTTAAATTACCATTTCAATCTTGGTGCTTGTTATTGGTCTGTTCAGGGTGTCTAATCTTCCTGATTTAAGCCAGGAGGGTTGCATCTTTCCAGGAATGTATCCATCTCTTCTAGGTTTTTTAGTTTATGTGCATAAAGGTGTTCATAGTAGCTGTGAGTAACCTTTTGTATTTCAGTGGTGTCAATTGTATTATTTCCTGTTTTGTTTTTAGTGAGATTATTTGGATTTTCTCTCTTCTTTTCTTGGTTAATCTTGCTAATGGTCTATCAATTTTATTTATCTTTTCAAAGAACCAGCTTTTTGTTTCATTTACCTTTTGTATTGTTTTCTGTCTGTTTGTTGGATTTCATTTCCTTTAGTTCTGCTCTGATCTTCGTAATTTCTTTTCTTCTGCTGGGTTTGGGTTTGGTTTGTTCTTGTTTCTCTAGTTCCTTGAGGTGTGACCTTAGGATGTCAGTTTGTGCTCTTTCATCTTTTTGATGTAGGCATTTAGTCCTATGACCTTTCCTCTTAGCACTGCCTTTGCTGTATCCCAGACATCTTCATAGGTTGTGTCATTATTGTCATTTAGTTCAAAGAATTTTATAATTTTCATCTTGATTGCATTTTTGACCTATTGCTCATTCAGGAGCAGGTTATTTAATTTTCATGTATTTGCATCTTTTTCAAGGTTTCTTTCGGAGTTGATTCCCAGTTTTATTCTGCTATAGTCTGAGAGACTGCTTGATATCATTTCAGTTTTCTTAAATGTGTTGAGGCTCGTTTTATGGCCTATCATATGGTCTGTCTTGGAGAAAGTTCCATGTGCTGTTGAATAGAATGTGTATTCTGTGGTTGTTGGATGGAATGTTCTATATGTATCTGTTAAGTCCATTTGTTCTAAGGTGTAGTTTAAATCCATTGTTTCTCTGTTGACTTTCTGTCTTGATGTCCTGACTTGTGCTGTCAGTGGAGCATTAAAGTCCGCCACTATTTCTGTGTTGCTGTATATCTCATTTCTTAGGTCTTTTAGTAATTGTTTTATAAATTTGGGAGCCCTAGTGTTAGATACATACATGTTTAGGATTGTGATATTTTTCCTCTTGGACAATGCCTTCTACCATTATATAATATCCCTCTTTGTCTCTTTTAACTGTTGTTGCTTTAAAATTTGTTTTGTCTGATATAAGAATAGCTATCCCTGCTTGCTTTTGGTGTCCGTTTGCATGAAACGTCTTTTTCCTTCCCTTTACCTTAAGTTTATGTGAGTCCCTATGTGTTAGGCGAGTCTCCTGAAGGCAGTAGGTGGTTGGTGAGTTCCTAGCCATTCTATAGTTCTGTATCTTTTAAGTGGAGCATTTTGGCCATTTTACATTCAATATTAGTATTGAAGTGTGAAGTACCATTGCATTCATTGTGTTTTCTGTTGCCTGCATCCTTTTTGTTTTTTTGTTTTTGCTTTTTAACATGTGTTTTAATTTTATAGGTCCTATGTGATTTACACTTTTAAAAGGTTCTGTTTTGATATGTTTCCAGGGTTGTTTGAATATTTAGAGCTCCTTTTAGTAGTTCTTGTAGTTATGGCTTGGTAATGGCAAATTCTCTCAGCATTTGTTTGTCTGAAAATGACTATCTTTTCTTCATATATAATGCTAAGTTTCACTGGACACAAAATTCTTGGCTGATAATTGTTTTGTTTGAGGAGGCTGAAGATATGGCCCCAATCTCTTCTAACTTGTAGAGTTTCTGCTGAGAAATCTGCTGTTAATCTGACAGGTTTTCTTTTATACGTTACCTGGTGCTTCTGTCTCAGAGCTCTTAAGATTCTGTCTTTTATCTTAACTTTGGATAACCTGATGACAATGTACCCAGACAAAGATCTTTTGGTGATGAATTTTCCAGGTGTTCTTTGTAGTTCTTGTATTTGGACAACTAGGTCTCTAGCGAGGCTGTGGAAATTTTCCTCAATTATTCCCCTGAATATGTTTTCCAAGCGTTTAGAATTCTCTTCTTTCTCAGGAACACCAATTATTCTTAAGTTTGGTCATTTAACACAATCCCAGACTTCTTGGAGATTTTGTTCATATTTTCTTATTATTTTCCTTTGTCTTTATTAGATTAGGTTAATTCAAAGATGTTGTCTTCAAGCTGTGAACTTCTTTCTTCTACTTGTTCAATTCTATTACTGAGATTTTCCAGGGCATTTCACATTTCTAAAAGTGTGTCCAAAGTTTCCTGAATTTTTAACTGTTTTTTCTTTAAGCTATTTCCTTGAATATTTCTCCCTTCACCTCCTGAATCATTTTTTGGATTTTCTTGCATTGGGTTTCACCTTTCTCTGGGGTCCCTCCCTGATTAGCTTAATAACTAACCTCCTGAATTCTTTTTCAGGTAAATCAGGGATTTCTTCTTGGTTTGGATCCACTGCTAGTGAACTAGTGTGATTTTTAGGGGGGTGTTGAAGAGCCTTGTTTTGTCGTATTACTAGGGTTGGTTTTCTGGTTCCTTCTCACTTGCATAGGCTCTGTCAGAGGGAAGGTCTAGGGCTGAAGGCTGTTGTTCAGATTCTTTTGTCCCCTGGAGTGTTCGCTTGATGTAGTACCCCTCCCCTTTTCCTATGGATATGGCTTCCTGTAAGTCAAACTGCAGTGATTGCCGTCTCTAATCTGGGTTTAGCCACCCAGCGAATCTACCTGGCTCCAAGCTGGTACTGGGGTTTGTCTGCAGAGTCCCGTGATGTGAACCATCTATGGATCTCTCAGCCGTGGATACCAGTGCCGGTTCCAGTGGAGCTGGCAGGGGCATGCAATGGACTTTGTGAGGGTTTTAGCTTTGGTGTTTTAATGCTCTATTTTTGTGCTGGTTGACCACCTGCCAGGAGGCGCTTTCCAGAAAGCATCAGCTGTAGTAGTATAGAGAGGTGCCAGCAGTGAGCATGGCCCCATAACTCCTAAGATTATATGCTCTTTGTCTAACACTACCAGGGTAGATAGGGAAGGACCATCAGGCGGTGGTGGGGCTAGACGTGTTTGAGCTCAGACTCTCCTTGGGTGGGCCTTGCCATAGCTGCTGTGAGGTATGGCGGTGAAAGTCCCAGTCACTGGAGTTGTCTACCTAGTTGAATTATGGCTGCCTCTGCTGAGTCATGGAAGTTGTCAGGGAAGTAGGGGAAAGCCAGCTGTCAGAAACCTCACCCAGCTCCCACACAAAGCAAAGGGTTGGTCTCACTCCAATCATGCTCCCCGCAACAGCCCTGAGTCTGTTTCTAGGCAGAGGGCATGACACGGTTGAAAACTTGCCCTGTTACCCACATCCCAGCTGTTGGAGAAAGGGGCTTGGTTCTTCCCTAGCCTGTGGAGTCTGCACACAAGATTTTACGCCTTCTCCTAGTTCTGGCTAGGAAGTTTCTTGCCCTGTTCAAATTGTTACAAAGTTCAGCTAGAGACGTCCTTCTCCCTGTGGAGTTATACCCTCTGCCCCTCTGATCACCTACCTGATGTATCTCTGTGGTGCCAGGCAGGAATATGGTCCGTTAGGGGAGGCAGTGAGCTCCCAGGGCCTTTCCACTGCTTCCTCTACCCCTGTATTTCATTTGGCTCTCTAAACTGGCTTAGCTCCAGGTAAGGTCAGAAACTCATCCTGCAAACAGACCTTCAGCTTCTCCAGTGGGGGTGTGTGTTTGGGAGAGGAGTGTCTCCCTTTCCCAATTCGCAGTTGGGGCATTCACAATGTTTGAGGTGTCTCCAAGTCCTGTAGGAGCAGTCCACTTCCTTCAGAGGATCTGTGGGTCCTCTTAGGATTGCTGGTTTGTTCTTGTAGTCGATCTAGAGCTAAAATTTACAATGCGAGCTTCTGCAAGCTGCTTTGTCTGGAGCTGGAATCTAGTCATGCCTCCTGTTGGCCATCTGATTCCCTTCCTCATGCATACCAGGAAGAGATTTTAACTGATAAGAAAATTATGTCAAGGAAAATTGAGAGCTCAAATTGTCATTATTTGAACTCTCTCTAAAAAAAAAAGACGTGCCACTATAGAGTTAACATGTAAACCTTTCTAAGTTTTCTGTCTAGCTATCTCTATGTTTTTATACCTACTTTGAATCAGTTGAGTCTTCAGGTGTTGAGAAAACTCACTGCTTATGGCATTCCAGCCAAGATTTTAAAATTCTTAAAGGGTTTTTGAAATTAATTGCTTTGTAGATTACAACAGCTCCATGGCAACCAACAACCTAAATACTTTTTGAAAATGTAAATTTAGGTTTGCCTGACTAATAATTGCCTAGGGTGATGGAACAGTTAATTAAAGGTTTAATAGTCTATAAGAAAAAGACCTAGGTAAAATTTTATAAAAGTTAGGTTCTCAGATGAATAGCTCAAAATCTTGAGCTCACTGCTGTAATATAAGATATCTCTGATAGGCACAAAAATTGCTTTGTCTTCTATGCAAGGGCCAGAAAAAGCAACGAAACAAAACAGCAAACACAAAAACTGCTCATTTTTTTTCATCCACAGTGATTAGTCAAACAAACCAGAGCAGCAAACAAAAGACAGGTTCATTTCTAATTCAAGGCCATTTGAAGATTTTGTTTTTATTATACAATTCATTCAGTTCCAGCTAAAATGAAAACATTAAAAATTTAACCATAAACTCATTTGAAATTAGAAAAAGTTAAAAATATGGTGAAAATAAATTAAACCAAACTGCTTTATCCAAAATTTTGGGCAATAGTTTTCATTAGATCACCTATTGAGACAAGTAAGATTTAGTTCTGTTAACAGGTCTCATTTTGTCAGAAATACAATTTGGATCCAACTGTCTTTTGTAAATCAGTGAGTCTGCATAACCCTCTCATGACTAAACTTCTAAAATAAAAGCTATAAAATCTTTGTGTGTGTATATGTATGCGTTTAGGCATGCTTATGCATAAGTACATATATTACATGTTATGTTTACATGATAAAATCTGACAGCCAGAAGTCTCTTAAGGAATTTTATTCAGATTGGCTTAGATAAATAAGCATGCAGATAAAATACATAGTAATTAACCTAAATGCCTTTTAGTTTAAGTTATCTATATAATAATAAAGATCAGAATCATAAATAAATGAAATTTTAAAAATACAAAAGATCAACAAACAAAAAGTTGTTTTTTTGATTAGTTATACAAAATTGACAAACCTTTAGCCAAACTAAGAAAAATAGAGAGAAGACTGAAATAAAATCAGGGTTGAAGGAGACATTACAACTAAACCACAGAAATTCAAAGGATCTTTAGAGAATACAGTGAGCAACTATATGCCAATAAACTGGAAAAACTAGAAGAAATGGATGAATTCCTAGACACATACAGCCTACCAAGATGGAACCATGAAGAAATTCAAAACCAGAATAGACAAGTAACAAATAATATAATCAAAGCCATAAAAAAAAAAATACACCAGCAAAGTACAGAACCCAATGATTTCACTGCTGAACTTCATCAATTTAAAGAAAACTAATACAATCCTACTAAACTGTTCCAAAAAATAAAGGAAGAAGAAATACTTCTAAACTTATTCTACAAGGTCCATATTATTACCCTGAGACACTAGTTGGGGTGGCTAATGGAGTGCTTGTACCACGCCTCCCACAAACACAGGTAGCACAACTAGCAGTTCCAAAAGTGACCCCTTCCTTTCCTATGAGGAGAGGAGACGGAACAGTAAAGAGAACTGTCTTGCATCTTGAACACCAGCTCAGTCACAATAGGATAGGGCACTGGGCAGAGACATGAGGCACCCATTCCAAAACCTAGCTCTGGATGACATTTCTAGACACTCTCTGGGACAGAAAGAAGCCTGCTACCTTCAAGGGAAGGACCCAGTTATGGCAGGATTCATTACCTGCTGACAAAAGTGTCCTTGAGCCTTGAATAAAGAGCAATGATAGCCAGGTAGTATAACATGGAACTTGGGTGAGACTCTGAGATGTGCTGGATTCAGGTGAGAAACTCCTCATTCAGCTTGAGAGAAAAAAGTAAAGACTTTGTCTTACACTTTATATACCAGCTCATATGCACGGGTAGTGGAGTTGGGGAAAGGTGTAGGTAAAGCACCAAGGAAAATCTTGGGGTTATGGATTCCTTGGTTCTTGGACAGGATTTCTTGACCTGCCCTAGGCCAGAGGAGAGCCCACTATCCCACCCACTTTCATGACTGTTGTTCAAGATAGTATTTTAAGTTCTAGCTAGAGCAGTAAGGCAAGAGAATAAAATACAGGGCATCCAAATTGGAAAGAAAAAAGTCAAAATACCTTGTTTGGACATAATATAATCTTATATTTGGAAACGCCTAAAGATTCCACCAAACACTATTAGAACTGATACAAAAATTCAGGAAAGTTGCAGGATATAAAATCAACATACAAAATCAGTAGCATTTTTATATGAATAAGAAATCAAGAAATAATGCCATTTACGTTAGCCACAAGTAAATAAAATACCTAGGAATAAACTTAACCAAAGAAGTGAAAGAGCTCTACAATCAAAAATTTTAAAACATTGATGCAATAAATTGAAGAGGATACAAAAAAAAAAAAAGAAAATATATTCCATGTTCATTGACTGGAGTAATCAGTATTGTTAAAATATCCATACTGCTACCCAAAGTAATCTACATATTCAATGCAATCCCTATCAAAGTACCCATAACATCCTTCATATAAATTCTTTTAAAAATTCAAAAATTTATATGGAACCACAGAAGGCTCAGAATAGCCAAAATGATCCTAAGCAAAAAGAACGAAACAGGAGGAATCACATTACGTGACTTCGAAGTATACTACAGAGCTATAGTAACCAAAAGAGCATGATACTGGCATATAAACAGACACATAAAACAATGAATTAAAATAGAGAACCCAGAAATAAAATTAAACATCTACAGTAAACTTGTTTTTGACATACGTGACAAGAACATACATCAGGGAAAGAACAGTCTCTTCAATAAATAGTGTTGGAAAAACTGGATATTTGTATGCATAAGAAAGAGCTCTATCTCTCACCATATGCACAAATCAAATAAAAATGGCTTAAAGATTAAATTTAAGGCCTTAAATTATGAAACTACTAAAAGAAAACATAAGGGAAACTCTGCAGAATGTTGGACTGGGCAAAGATTTTTTTAGTAATGTTTTGGAAGGACAGGCAACCAAAGTAAAAACGAACTAATGGAAACACATCAAGTTAAAAAGCTTATGCACAGCAAAGAAAATATTCAATAAAGTGAAGAGACCACCTACATAATGGGAAAGAATATTTTCAAACTATCCATCTGACAAGGGATTAATAACCGGAATATATACAGAGCTCAAAAAACTCAATGGTGAAAACTATTAAAATCCAATTAAAAATGAACAAAAGAGCTGTATAGACATTTCTCAAAAGAAGACATAAAAATGCCAATCAAAACTACAAACAACTATCATCTTATCCCAGTTAAAATGGCTTTTATCCAAAAGACAGGCAACTACAAATGCTGGAGAAGATGTGGAGAAAGGGGAACTCCCGTTTGCTGCTCATGGGAATGTAAATTAGTACAGTGTATAGAGAATAGTATGGAGATTTTTCAGAAATCTAAAAATAAAACTACCATATGATTCAACAATCCCACTCCTAGATGTATACACAAACAAAAAGAAATCAGTTTACTGAAGAGATATCTGTGTTCCCATATTTATTGCAGCATGACTGAAACTAGCCCAGATTTGGAAGCAACCTAAGTGTCTATCAACAGACAAATGGATAAAGAAAATGTGGTACATATACACAATGAAATACTTTCCAATCATAAAAACGAATGAGATGCTGTCACTTTCAATAACATGAATGGAACTGGAGGACATTATATTAAGTGAAATAAGCCAGGCACGGAAAGAGAAACTTCACATATTATCACTCATTATGTTGTATGGCATAACAATAACTTAATTCCCTTGTAAATTTCTAATTATAATGAATCTCCATCAGATAAAAAACTATGACTTTTCTAAGTCTCTGTCATCCAGTTATTGTTTTGAATTCCTCTATGAGGTTTTCTGAAATCAGATTCATGGAAAGGCTTTAACGAATATTCTTAAGAACAGGTTTCTAATTACCTTAAATGGGCTAAATCAAAATTTTCCAAAACTTTAATAAAGAAACTGATAGGTCCATAAAACTCCTAATAAAGATCAAGCAGAAGTAGAATTATTTACATTAAATTAAATAACTGATGACCCAGTGCTTTGGGAGCTAGGTGGGAGATGATTTGAGGCTGAGAGTTTTACAACAACATCGGCAACACAGCAAGACCCCATCTCTACAGAAAATTTTAAAAGTTAGTGAGGTGTGGTAGTGCAGACCTCTGATCCTACCTGCTCAAGAGGGTGAGCTGGGTGGACCCCTGGAGTTCAGGAGTTCAAAGCTGCTGCAGTAAGCTATGACTGTCCCACTGCACTCCAGCCTGGGCAACAGAGTGAGATCCTGTCTCAAAAATAGCTGACGATAATGTTTTTATGTATTTTATTTGAATCAGTGTTGATTCCTTTCTTTTTTGTTGTTGTTGTTTTCCAGGTTTACAGAAACTTCTTCTCTAAAGCTAGCTATAGTTTACAACAATTTAATAAAATATGCTTTTGTGAACAAAGTTGAGAACAGTTGCACTTCTTTCAAAATTCAGAAATAATTCATGAATATTATTATGGCATTATAGTTATTTACATAAGTTCAACTAAAAATTGCTCTCTCTTTACAACAGGACATATTTTAAACCATTGGTTATATTACCAAGGCTCTTACTGAAATATCATATTTGAGAATGTGCATAGAATGCTTGGTTGTAAGAGTTCCCAGATTTACAGTGAGTGAGTAAAAACTGTCACTTCCAGGCAGGCCCAGGAACCTTAAGAATGTAGGTAAAAATGTAAAGTTGGCCTTGGTCCGGCTTCCTAGCCTTAAGAAGTGATATGATTTGGCTCTGTGTCCCCATTCAGATCTCATCTCAAATTGTAAGCCCCATGTGTAGAAAGAGGGACCTAGTGAGAGGTGACTGGATCGTGGCGATGCTTTCCCCATGCTGTTCTCATGACAGTGAATGACTTCTCATGAGATCTGGTGGTTTAAGTGTTCGCATTTCACTACTCTTGCAAACAAAATTTGATAAAACTAATTTTACAAACAAATTTACCTTACTCTAATTTTCTTCTCTGTATTTTTCATTTAGATCATATACCTACAAGTATGCAAAAGAAAATAAACTAAAATTTATCTACTCAGAGAAAAAAATATCTTGGGACATTTTCTTAAAGAAAACAAGTTAGAGTGAAGGTGTTGAGAAAACAGGATAATAGAATGAGTGAGCTTTAGCTGCTGCCCAGGAATCCTGTGTCATGCAAAGTGGTGGGTAAATAAATGAATAGTGGTAAGATACTGAGATGTTTATCTCCCCTACTTTCTACTTTCTCTTTTGCAAGTAGACATCCCCTTGGATATAATTGCAGGTGACAATAAGGTGAGATTCAGGTACAAGGAGCAAAACTCCAGCAAGTTGTGGAGGAAGTTGGGAGGAGGAGATATTTTCTGGAGTTTTGACTGATTACTTTAACAAAAGGTTATATTAACCAAATGCCATTGGTCAAAAAGCAGGTAGACTACATTCAACAAATGTATCGTATTTGCAAAATAATGAGGAAATGGTAAAAGCTGTGTATTCTTAAACATTAGTTTTTTATGATTTCATTTAAAATTGGGAAATCAGTTTTTTTGTTGTTAATATATTTGGATTGTACACTCATCAAGTAAATTTCTCATAATCCCAAATCACTGACAAGTTCTTAGAAGATATGGACAAGGACAGGGACAGGTCCCCAAACCAAATATGTAAAATTCAACAATATGTTTGTTTGACAATTCAGCCATTTGGAATAAAACAAATTATGCTATGGTTGTAAGGTGCAATAACGGGAGATATGAAGAGACCTGCCTCTTTATGTGTCAATTACCCTGAAATTCCACCATTGGAAAAATAAGTATCTATTTTCATATTATTTGTTTTTAAAAATGAAATGAAATGGTTATGTTGGTATATTTCATTTTATAATAATTTTTAAAATATAATAAGGTAAACTCCCCTTTTTGTATTTTTCAGAATTATATTTACTTTTGGGGGCATCTATTTTTCAGTATGAATTTCAACAGTTTGTCATATTTTGTGAAAGAAAAATCTAGTTGTGATATTGATTGTAAGCATATTGACCTTGTAGATTAATTATGAGTACTGACATTGTTTTCCTTATCTGTCTTTCTATTTACTTGCTCAGTTTATTAAGGTATTTTTCTATTAATTTTATTTACCTTTGGTAATTTTATTTTTCTATTATGTTTATTTACCTTTGGTAATTTTAATTACCTTTGGTAATTTTCTCCTTTTCAAAAAATGGACACTTTTACTTGACATTAAATGAAATATTCAATTACAACTGGATGTTTCTAATACAAACTGAGTTATTTAATACATTCTTCATTTGATTCTCATGATGTTTATATTTTTTAAAAGGTTTTCCTATCACATCTGTACATTTACCTTTGTGCTAGAAAGTTCTTGTTCAAATGAGATTTTGGGAATTGAAATACTTTAATGATAAAAACATCATTTATCAGAACCAGTCAATCCCTAGATAAACACTTAAGATGCTCTATTTAAAGAAAGGGTGCAGGGGATGATACTTTAGATATTCTTTTGAGACTTCTCTTTTCCTCTTAGCAATACAATATGAACCTTTTTTTTTCAACACTCATTACAAATTTACATCATTTTAAAGTTTGTACAATACTCCATTATGAGTCCTTTGATTCTTTGAAAGATTTTTGATCATCAAAATATCTATATTCAAACACAAAAGACTGCAGGAGCAGAAAAGTCTTAAATCATTATCAATAAAAAGTTTATCTTAGTTGTAATTATCAGACTTTTTATAATTGTGAATCTGGCTAGGAACGATTCTCGGAGAATGCTACTTAGGGTAGGTGCCTAGGCAAAGGCAGAGCAGGAATACAGCACAGGCAAAGAGGTTAGGAAAGGAAGCCAAAAAACAGAATCCACTTCATTATTTCAACAAGGAGCAACTTCACATAGAGAGAGCATAGACAGGAGTGTGGAGCTGACCTAGAACTGAAGTACTGCAGTGAAGCTATGTTACAGCACACTACACAATCATCCGTTTATGTATCTCTGTTCAAGAATTTGTATACGTAGAAGCTGTTGAGCATCTAAAGCGTTCTGAAACTCTTCTCCAGTCTCAGTTTAACAATGTGAGCTGGCTTCCAAAGATACACAGATTGATCCAAGTCACTCCCCTTTTCCTTGCATTCTTCTCTGCATGCCTTATATGTATGGGAAAAGAAAGGGAGGAGGATATGAACAGAGTCATAGAAGGCATTGCAAAGGTCATGGTTGCTATCCTTTATTTAGCATTAATAGGTGCCCTTTATATGTATTAACTCACATAATTCTTACACCACTTACAACAGTGCCGTGAAATAGATGCAATAGTCCTTGTATGCCATTTTATAATTAAGTACTTAAACACAAACAGCCAAATAAATTATTTGAAAGCATATGTTCTCACGTGGCAGAGCCAAGTTGCCATCTAATTTATTGCCAATTAATTTATTCAACAAATAGTTGCATGTCACATATATTGCAGGTAGTTATGCTAGGCATTGAGCTTAGAGTAGTGAACAACAAAGTTCCCGCTTGCATGGATCAAAAATTCTGGTGGGAGAGGTCATCAATAAACAAATAAAACTATACTATGTCATCTAAAGTTAAGTCGTGCTAGGTATCAAGAAGAAAATAAAGTCTGATGTCCAAAAAAGTAAAGAAAGAAAACGCCTGAAGACATAGCTTTGAAATGCTGTGGTGTCTCATAGAGAGGGTAAAATATAGCTTCCAAAGGGAACACTGTGAAAAAGTGCACAATTGTGAGTGAATACGTCTTTTTCAAGCCACTAAAACTATGTGAGGAATATTCCTGAGGAAGAACTTGGTGAAGAATGAGACTGGATGGTAGCCAGGGCCAGATCCAGACGGGCTTATAGAAGCTGGCAACAAATTTAGGGTTTACTCTCAAGGCCAGAAAATAAATACACTTACTATTTTTAAGGAAATAATTGACATAAAAAGAATTGCATTTTAAAAACAAACCTTTAAGGGCCAAGAGACGATTGGAGAGCCCTGGAGATACCACCAGTGATGATAAGTTATAGTATTCAGAGCCAGAAATAGTGAAGGTTCAAATCAATCCAGAGGCAGTAAAAACAGAGAGGAGATAAATCTGATTGCTATTTAAAAGAAAGAATAGCAGGAGTTGGCAACTGATGTGACGCAGGTGATGAAGCAAAGAAGGAGCAAGAATGTCTTCCGGGTTTTGAAAACTACATAAATAGCAATGCCATTCACCGAGAGAGGCTGCAGCATTGAGAGGAGATAACATTCAATTTCAAAAACATGTAATTTGGAGTCATCTATAGGATATTTGTATGAATGTGTCTAGTGTGAGTATGGATTATGGAGAATTGAGTTAAGGAAAGAGATATATATATATTGGAAATTTAAATGATATAGAAGTATGTTATCAGCTAAACGTTGGTACCACCCCCTAGCCACAATTTGCATGTTGAAGCCCTGGCCCCCATTATAATGGTATTTGGAGGTGGGACCTTTGGGAGGTAATGAGGTTTAGATGAGGTCATGAGGGTGGGGCCTCATGATAGGATTAATGCCCTTATAAGAAGAGACACTAAATAGCTTGCTCTCTCTGCGTTCTTAAGGATACAAGAAGTCAACAGTCTGCAAGCCAGGAAGAGATCTCACCAGAACCCAACCCTGCTGATTCCTTGATCTTGGACAGCCCAGCTTCTATAACTGTGAAAAGTAAATACCTGTTGTTTAAGCCACTCAATCTATGGTATTGTGTTATGGAAGTTGAACCTGATCAATACTGGGTAGTTAAAACCAGGGAAGTGAATGACACCATCTAACAAAATTGTGTTTAAGTAAAAAGACTTGCACTAGAAAAAACATCTAGGAACAACATTAAAAAGAAGAGAAAGCTGAAAATTTCATGAATAAAACCAAGTAAGAATGATCAAAGGCACAATAACAAAGATTTGGCGACAGGGTCATAGGAATCATTCCCTGTCACCCAAACATAATATGCTTTGCATGGTATCACATTCCCAACACTGTAGCATTGTCACAATTTAATATCTAGAAGCCACAGAAAAAATAAAGTCTGAAATTTGATAAAACAAAAACATGACAATTTAGGAAATTAGCTTTGGTAAATGTAAAATATGTTTAATTTGATCTTTGATATTATAAACATTCAAAGTTTTACACCAAGGTAAACTAAAAAGAGTGAAATGCTATGAGTATATTCACTTGGAGACATTTATCTCTAATTTTTCATACTGTATCCCATCCTACATTATTTGTTTTCCTTGATACCTCTGCAGAGTGGAAGGTGAAAGTCAGTAGCAAACTATTTTGGAAACTGGAGAAAAAAATACTTCAGAAAGAAAATGCAATCAGTATTTTCAAATGCCATAAAACAGTTTTATGGTAAGTATTGAAAAGCAGCCATTAGATATAATACTGAAAGGGGATTAGTAGTCATATAAAGAACCATTTCAATATTGTGCTGGGAGGAAGAAATGATCTGTAGAGCATTAAAGTAGATTCAGTAATAATTTAGTTGTGAAATACTATAGACACTGATACAGAGAATGTAGACAAAAATATTCAAGTATCAACCAAAAAGAGTGAAAAGAAGTGATAGAGAAAGATGAAGGAATAAAAATGGTATGGTTTTTTCACCTTTAATATTAGAAAAACTAGTGTATATTTATATGCTGAAAGGAAATGAAGAAAAAAGTGCTGAGGGCTCAAGCTGGCAGGCCCTGCCTGCTGAGGAACAGTGAAGGCAGGGCCACAGTCTGTCTACACCAAAAGAAGCTATCAATAGAATAAACAGCCTACAGAATGGGAGGAGATATCTGCAAAGTATACATCTAACGAAGGTCTAATATCCCGAATCTATAAAAAAACTTAAGAAATTCAACAAGCAAAAAACAACCCCATTAAAAGGCAGGCAAAGGACATGAACAGATACTTCTCAAAAGAGGACATACCTGCAGCCAACAAACATGAAAGATGTTCAGTACTACTAATCATCAAATAAATGCAAATCGAAACCACAATGACGTACCGTCTCACACCAGTCAGAACGGTTATTATTAAAAAGTCAAAAAATAACAGATGCTGGTGAGGCTACATTGAAAAAGAGATGCTTATACACTGTTGGCAGAAATGGAAATCAATTCAGCCATTTTGGCAGGCACTTTGGAGATTTCTCAAAGAACTCAAAACAGAATTACCATTATGCCTAGCAATCCCATTACTGGTTATACACCCAAAGGCAAATAAACCTTTCTACCAAAAAGATACATGCACATGTATGCTCACTGCAGCACTATCCACAGCAGCAAACATGTAGAATCAACTACATGCCCATCAATGGCAGACTGGATTAAGAAAGAATGGTACATGTATACCATGGAATACTAGACAGCCATTAAAAAAGAATGAAGTTGTTTTATCGTCAGGTACATGTATGCAACTAGAGGCCTTTATCCAAAGCAAATTAACATGGGACCAGAAAATCAAACACCACATATTCTCACTTATAAGTGAGAGCTAAATATTGGGTACACATGAACATAAATATATGAATAATAGATAGTGGAGACTTCTAGAGGAGGGAGAACGTGTGGGGAGCAATGGCTGAAAAACTGTTGGGTACTATGTTTCACTACCTGATTGACAAGATTAATTGTACCCCAAACCTCACCATCATGCAATATACCCAGGTAACAAACCTGCAAATGTACCCTTTGAATTTAAAATAAAAGTTGGAATTAAACAACAGGAAAAAAAAAAAACTAGTGAAAGGAAAAGCAAGAGAAAGAGGATACTTATCTGAGAGATGACTTAGGAGACAGGGTGCTAGAACTCACTGAGAAAGTAAAAGGTTAAAACTTTGGTTGCTAGTGGGCCAGGATATATTGAATACTGAGGAAATAACTCAGTATTCAATATACACAGGACCAGATATAGGCCAAGAATTTTAATGAGTATTTTCCCACCTAATGGTTTTTATTTTCCTCCATGCAGAAAAAGGATAGGTGAAGAGTTAGTTTTAACAATGAGTAAGGGCATGTGCAGAATAGTGGTCTTGAGAAGCTTGAAAAAGCTGTCTGGGTGCATGAGTGACAGAGCTAACAAGAGCCACTGTGGCAAGCAGAATTCCAAATACAGCTTCCTTGTGATTTTATTTGCTCTGGAGGTTCAATCAAATATGAATCTTGGTACCACTGTGAAGGGATTTTGCAGATATAATGAAAGTCCAAGTCAGTTAACCTTAAGATACAGAGATTATCTGAATGGGCCTGGTTTAATCAGATGAGCCTTTTAAAACCAGGGCGTTTTCTGAGCCGGTGGCAGAAGAGGAATTCACAGATATCTGAAAGCATGAGAAAGTTTCAGCATGTCATTACTGACTGTGCAGATGAAAGGGGCCACATGAAGAGAAATGCAGGTGATCTCTAAAAGCTGACTTGCTTCAAGCAAATGGCCAGTGAGAAAGTGAGGTTTCAGTCCTACGACTGCCACCAGCAGGCTTCTCCAAACAATTTTAATAAACTTGGAAGCATTTTTTTTTTCAAAGTCTTAGTTCAGAGACCAGGTTGGGCTTTATGAGACTCTAAGCAGAGAGCTCAACCAAGCCACCCTGAACTTCTAATGACGAGAACTGTGAGATAATATGTGGGTACTGTTTTTAGTGATTACGTTTGTAGTAATTCGTTACACAGCAATAATAACTAATGCAGCCATATTATGGTGTTTTTCAGATGAAGTTGAGGTCCAGTGATCTATATTTATCTCAAACCAATGGTTTTATCTGGGATCCCTTATCTGCAAATCAGTAACAGTGGGGAGCCGGATAGATTCAGACTTTAAGAAGGGGGGTAAGTGGAAAGAAACGACAAGGTGAAGAGATCAAGAAACACTACAATGATGGAGCTGGATTTGACACTGGCTAAAGAAAGAAAACGAGTTAAAAGTGAAATGGTAAAGAGTAAAGAAGAATGATATTTTAAAGGGCTTTTGCTCCATAAATCAGTCTAGCTGAAGAGCAGGATAAAGAGAGTGATAACTCTGGGAAAAAGAAAGAACAGGGTGTTTACTGCTCTTCAAAATTTCAGAAATGAAACAATTATTTGTGTGGCCTTAGATTTTAAAAGCAGGTGCAGAGTAGAGGGGAGGTACCCTGGGCTTAAGAAGTTAAAACATCACAAGGCTTACATGCTGTAAGACAAGGATCCTGAAGTCTGGTGGTTAGAGACGAAGACAATGGTACAAGTGGTAAAGGGGTGACGAATATTTCTAGCTTTAGGAAAGAAGATGGCATAGCCTAATGACATGACTTTAAAATAAAAAATTTTATTGGAAAAGTAAAGGAGTAGTGATTTATATGTGACACAGGAAGTCAGAAATGTGGTGTTTCTAACTTTGGGATCTTAGATGAATGACATAGAAAAGAAGGAGTGGCCTCTACTCGAGTATTACAGGAAAAGAATGTCATCCCCAAAAGAGACTTCGGTTCCATTTAACACAAGAAATGAAGAAAAGTATTCTATGAAGCATGTGAGGGTATAGTTAAATACAGAAAAAATTTTAGAGGGCTACAAGGAAATAAAATGTAAAATTAAATGGTATTCAATATGCTTTTTCTTCTGTAAGCAAAATGTATGTAAATTCTCATTTCAAAGGAAAGAAGGATGGAAAGTAGGAGGGAGAGAGAGAGAGAAGGAAGAAAAGAAAGAAAATATCCAAACTTCTGACTTAGAATTAGCAATAACCCAATGGAAAACAATTTTGCAGTAGATCCCTTCAGATATAGACAAAGGCAAACTCATTGTGGTAGTTTTAAAATACGCCCATAAATTATCTGATACTCCTTTCTTGAAAAGGTAGAAACTCAGTCTCACTCCACTTGAGCACAAGCTACACTTAACGACTTGTTCCCAACAAATAATCTATGGCAGACATAGTGGTGCATGACTCCTGAGACTACATCATAATACAAGGCACCACGGCTCCTTATATTTTGTTTTTTCTCTTGGATCACGCAATCTGGAAGAATATAGGTGCCATGTCATGAGGACATTCAAGAAACCCTGTAAAGAGGTTCCTGTGTTGAGAAACTGAGGCCTCCAACCAGCAGCCATGTGAGTGAGCCATCTTTGAATACAATCCTCTAGCCTAAATTAAGTTTCCAGATAGCTGCAGTCACAGCCAACAGGTTGAATGTGACACCATGAAAGAAACCAAGGGACAAACACCCAGCTAAACTGCTTTCACATTCTTAACACTCAAAAATTTGAGTGTGGATATAGATATCAGAAACAGTGTGTGATAATTACATTTGTTCTAATCTTTAAGTTTGGGGGTTGTTACATAGCAATAGATAACCCATACAGTCAAAAAAGGTAAATGGTGATACTTTCTAGTTTCCAAAGTCAGTGTATGCTTGGGAGAAATAAAATACACAAGCCGGTTAGTCTGGGTATACAACAAAATCATTAAGAAGGCATTCCTCATCAAATCTCATCTTTGAATGATGACTTCTAAAGCTCTCCTCTCACCACAGTCTGCCATTCAAGTCTGTGTCACTGGCACACCATACAGAACTCCACGCTGAATTTATCTTCTCATTAGGTCAGTCTTGAAAATGCACTTATAAATGTATAGTGGCGCTCACTGTAACCTCTTATATTGAGTTTCCACATTTCTTTCTAATTTAAAGACTCTCAGTTTCTAATGCCCCACTCAACCCATCTTGGCCTGCTTAGATTTTCTATTATTTCTAATACTAATCCTATAAACAACACAGGCCACCAGAGTCACACATCAAGGCTTTTGTCAATTCTATCTCACCCGTCTCTCCCATTCTATCTCATTCAACCAACCCCGCTGACATCTACAGCTCAGCTATTCCTCAAGGCTCACCTCAAGTTCTTGCTTCTTTAGAAGACTTTGCCAACAACATTTATCCATAAAAATCTCTCAAGTCAAATTTCCATTTCACTTACTAATGGTGTATGACAAAACCATAATAACTCATAATTGAATACTCTCCTGCCTCTGGTGGTTTGTACTATATAACTTGACATTTAATGATGTCCGTCAGTACAGTGATGCACTGGCATATATTACATTGCTTTGCTCACACACAGTTTCATATGTGTCCGTACCCTAATTATATCATACATTCTTTTAGAGAATGATAAAACACACTTTTCTTCTCTATATTTTCCACATCATCTTGGCTAGGTATATATAAGTCAAGTAATCGCTGTGCTGTTTCTCTATGTTGGGTTTTTTTGGAGACTATTATTTTTCTCTCCACTTACAGCCAAGGCACAGAACTAAACATTTTTCAAACTCCTTGCATTTAGATGGGGCTCCATAACTAAGTTCTGGCCAGTTGAAGCAATATATGCCACTTCCAGATATGTTTCACGAAAATCTCACACACAAAACTTTTCGCTCCGTCTTCTTTTTTTGCAGCAATCTGGAAGGTCATTTAAAGGTGATACAGCATCAAGAACGGCATCTCTAAGTCACCACTTAGAGAAAAAACACACTCTACCATGTCACCCAAGCATCTGCCTTCCCAGTAATATCTGGACTGGATTAATTTGTGGGCAAGAAGGAACTTTTATTTTGTTAAGCTCCTGAGATTTTGATGTTGTTTGTTATAGCTGCTAGCATGTTATTTCATTCAGAGATGGAACATGAAAATAAATAAGGCCCTACACTTGAGGAGTTCAAAGTGTAGGTAGGCAATTGGGTTTAAAGAAAACAAAGTTTTAAGGTTTCCTGTTTCTAAACTCCAATTTACCATTCTAGTAATCTGAGTCTCGAAATTGAAGAAGCCACAATCAATAACATTTTTATATTTGTTTTATTGCAAATGTGGTTCTATGTATCAATCAGAACTAGACATGTATCCCAAAAATTGATACAGGTAGTCATAAAGCTTTATTAAAATGTATCACTAGAAATACTTGTTTTTATTTGGTAAATGTGACTTGATTTCACTATTAAAAAAATCTAATAGTCTTTTTGTCTTTATTAACCATAGGAGATTGGTCAGAGTGGTAGGAGAAACTATAGGCAAAGGAGCAGACCATGGCCGACCGACAGATGAAATGAGTACTCAGACACAGGTATGCTGTGTAAGAGCAGGTAGGGGACCGCTTGGCTCTAGTGGCCAAAGTGCAGCAGCCCAGAAAAGCTGGAGCTGCTTACTTTTATTCACTGCAGGCACAAACAGGTTGCAAACAGTGCAGTCAAGTGCAAAGTTATGACCCTGATGTCATAAGAATAACCTTGAGTAAAAAACAATTGGAAGCTGTCCTGCCTCTATATCTAGACCTTCAGATAGCACTCTCTGATTATGCAGGCCATATAGAACATGCCCTTCCAGCTGACAAACTACTCCAGTTCTTATCTCATATTCCTGTAGTTATGCCTACAAAAGTAGTTCACTCCCCTAGACCTAACGCTTTAATGCTTTTCACTGATGGCTCTGGTAAAAATGGAAAAGCTGCTATCTGGTGGGAACTGCATAACTCTCTGTCGATCTGAATTAACTAGTACTCAGAGAGCTGAGGTTGGAGCCCTAATACTGCCTCTGGAAACCTTTTCCGCTCAGCCCATCAATACTGTTAGTGACTCTGCTTACTCTATTTTTTTTTAATCACAAAAGCTTGAAACAGCCCTCATTAAGTTCACTCTTGAGCCCACCCTATGTGCCCTTTTTCTTTAACTTCAGCAATTGCTGATCAACATACACATCCTATTTTTACTACACACATTCGGGCCCTTAGCTTGTTGCCTGGTCCACTAGCTTATGGCAAGGATCAAGCAGACCTGCACGTTATGACATCACTGCTTGACCACACCACCCAATCACATCAGTTTTTCCACCAAATTTGGAGGTACTTAACTAAACAATTTCTACTTACCCAAAGACTAGCTAAACAAATTATCCTGCAATGTCCAGATTGCCTCCTCACAGGCACATCCCTTCCTTCAACAGGTGTTAACCCTGAAGAACTAGAAATAGGTTATGGCAAACAGATGTCACACACGTCCCTGAATTTAGAAAACTAAGATGTGTACATGTATCCGATGATATCTATTCCCACCTAACTAGCGCACATGCTCTTCCTGAAAAGTAAGCCCAATATGTTATTCCACATCTTAACTTTTGCATTTATGGGGCAGCCCACAAAGATTAAAACTGATAATGGTCTAGCTAACACCAGCTCACAATTTCACCAATTTAGTCACACATGGGACATCCAACATTCCACAGGTATCCCGTACAACCCCCAAGACAGGCCATAGTAGAACATGCCCACTCCACACTTAAAAATATGCTCAGAAACCAAAAAAGGGAAAATATGAGTAAGGACCTTGCAACATTATTGGCAAAAGCCTTATTTATCTTTAATGTCTTAAATTTAGATAATTTTAATCAGTTATAGAAAAGCAATTTGTAAAAATCACTCAAGATATAAAACCTTCGTTTTTACGGAAAGATGTAAATAGTAATGTCCAAATGATTGCTAACTTGGGGAAGAGCATACGCTTGTGTTCACAGTCCCTCAGGTCCTCTTTGGATTCCAGCACAATGCATCAAACCTTACTATGGTGTGGCGAGGACCCAACCCAGTACCACAAATGAAGGAAATGACCTTGCAGGACTTGTAGCCCTGGACAATGTGGCTTCCTCAGATGACACAGGCCCTGGACATTACCTGGGGGATTCAGAAGAAAACTGAGAAGCCTGAGTGAATCCTGCTCCAGACACAGACACCATTTACTCCAGATAATCTGTTCCTTGCTATGCTAACTATTGTACCTTGCAGCTCTTGTAGTGTGTTAACCTTTCTTATTCTCTCACTCTGCCTGCAACCTACACCTGCTACTCTCTATTGGGCCCATCTTCTAGATCCACCTTTTTTCCGCCCTGTTACTTGGGCAGACATCCGCTTCCCAGCCTCTAACAATGTGACTGACTGGCTATGAGGGATTAACATACCCCTGGTGGGGTTCCTCAGTAACAGCCCTATAGAACAATGTGCAAAAACACCTCTCCTGGATAGGTGAGCTGTTTTTCCACTCTATGATTGGAAAAGAATATTACTGATTATGCTCATGTTTGTGATGTTACTGACTGGTTCTAGGATGCAAAGCTGGAACACAAGCTGTAACCACTGCGCTTGTCAAGCTGGTGCTGCACACATCTGTACTCTTCAATTAACAAAACCTGATGGAAAAAAAAAAAGAGAAAATGGGGAGATTTAGGAGATCAGTCAGAGTGGTGGGAGAAACTATAGGGAAAGGTGTAGTCCTTCTGAAAGGTCAGAAGGCTCTGCAAAGCTCTGGGGAGAATCACTGAAGGCAGCTGTTTTATAACCCTGAGGCGGAGGGCAAGTAATAGGTACAAGGGAGTGTAGGGGAATTTATCTTAACAGGCTTGTTTACTTATATTGTCCAGGAACTGACCTTCCATTATCCCTGCAAGTGACTGCTCCGGGAAAGGGGGAACAATAAATGTTAATTACCTGCAGATTGCATTTGCCGCACGCTTTCAGCATTGTGCCTGCACTGAATAAAAGTAAGCAGCTCCAGCTTTTCAGGGCTGCTGCACTTTGGCCACTAGAGCCAGGTGGTCCCCTACCTGCTCTTACACTGCATACCCCTGGTGTGCATACCCCTGTGTCTGAGTACTGATTTCATCCATCCATCGGTCAGCCAGGGTCTATGGGACAGACCTGGCAATTAACATTTATATAAATGTCTATCTGTATCAATATGCTCTTGCATTGCTATAAAGAAATACCTGAGACTGGGTAATTTATAAAAAGAGGTTGAAGTGGCTCACAGTTCTGCAAGCTGTACAAGCATGGTTCCAACATTTGCTTCTGGTGAAGGCCTCAGGAGGCTTACAATCACGGCAGAAGGGAAGAGGAGCCAGCATATCACATAGTGATAGGGAACAAGAGAAAGATGGGAGAGGTCCCAGACTCTTTTAAACAACCAGATCTATGTGAGCAAGAACTCACTTATCACCAAGGAATGGTGCTCAGTTATTCATAAGGATTCCACCTCCATGATCCAGTCACCTCCCAGCAGACCCCACCTCCAATATTGGGAATCATATTGCAACACGAGATTTCGAGGGGACACACATCCAAACCACACTATCACTGTATAAATAGTATGTTGTGAAAATAAAGTAGATGATACTGCAAAACACACATTTTTATGGTGATTTTCCTATTCTGTTAACTATTTGTATTAAATGATTAAGCAGAAAGTGATATTACTTTTAAAAATACTAAATGTTATATTAGTCCATTTTCAAACTACTATAAATAACTGCCTGAGAATGGGTAATTTATGAAGGAAAGAGGTTTAATTGACTCACAGTTCTACATGGCTAGGGAGGCCTCAGGAAATTTACAATCATGGTGGGAGGTGAAGGGGAAGCAAGGCACATCTTACATGGCAGCAGAAGTGAAAGAGAGGGAGGAAGGAGCTACCAAACACTTTTAAACCATCAGTTCTCATAAGAAGTCACTCACTATCATGAGAACAGTAAGGGGGAAACCCTCCCCCATGATCCCATCACCTCCCACCAGGTCCCTCACTCAACATGTAGGGATTATAATTTGAGATGAGATTCAGGTGGGGACACAGAGCCAGACCATATTAAGTATTGTTAGTATGAAGCAGTGTTCTGAAGTCAAACTTTTTTGGAGTATATTCTATATGCTTTCATTTTTTGAAAACTTAAAATCATTTTGAAATGGGTCCTCTTATTCATGTCAGCTTAATGGTGACAAGGGCAGGGCCTACAAATTAAATTTGTCCTTGATCAGTAGGAAAAAAGTGAAACTAGGGATATTTGAGATGCAGCACATACCTGCTGTATGCTAGTGTACAGCTGTCATGGGTCTTATACTGGGGGAAAAAAAGAAAGACCAGGATTTTTATTTTAACCTTGAATTAGCAACACCTGTGGTATTGGTGGCTTATCTACCTTTAAGAACACTTACTAAATTTAGGTAGAAATAATTCTTATGTTTATTAAGAGTCAGGAAAGCATAATTTTACTCTCTTCTGTCAGAGAAGGCTAACATATTATTTAAATGGTGATCTTTAAGCAGACAATGCATTCAGTCTGTGTCACGATGATAATTCCATGTCACGATAATTCCATGTCACAAATTTAGCTCTAACAGTGCAATTTAATAACCTATAAGAATGTATCAGATTTGCATACATTGTAGGTTATATGATCAATGTAAGCAATTTAAAATAATGTTTTATTGTGATCCTGGTTTTAATTGCTATGTTTTCCTTTTCATTCAATTCTCATTCTTTCGGCTGTTCAATCTTTTTCCTAAAAGACCTACTATCTTTACAGTCTAGTGTCTCATTTTCATGTTCTAACATTCTTTGATGTGTTCTATAGTCCTTTAATTGTAAAAGTACTATATATGTGTGTGTTTATGTACATACACACATATGTGGTGCTTTCCACTGCTGTAATTTTATTTCTTCTAAATATCCTTACATTCCATAAATATTTAATGTGTCCTCTATTTGCTTGTCAATGTGCCAGGTAATTGGATATCCAAGGTGAACAATACTGACTTTCTCTGATTCCACAGAACTTACCATCTAGAGGAAGAATAGTCACTAAAAAATTATATTAATAAATACAACTGAGTTTTATGATGCTATGATTGTTATGTCAAGGAAGCATTTTATTTGACCTAACTAGAGAGATCAGAGAAGAGCTTTCCTGAGGATAAGTGTAAGTTACCTGAAGAAGGGGCAAGAACATTTTGGAAAACTGTAGCAACAAATGTAAAATCCTGTGGCAGGTCCCGGAAAAGGACCCTGGAGTTTCTGAAAGAAAGACACTCTGAGAGAAGAAGAGAGACTAAATTTCAATATGAGTTTATACTAGAGCTGTCAGCTGGGGTCAGGCCAGGCACGAGATAGCTCATGTTAAGAAACTTAGTCTCTATTTTAAAAGCAACAGTAAGCTATTGAATAGTTTCAAGAGTGGGGTGGCATAGTTAAGAGTTCATTAGAAAGAAAATATATCTAGGGAGGTAGGGGAGGGAGCAAATACAAAGGTCCCATCTCCCTGTCCAAATCACTAGTCATCCCTTTCTGAAGCAGGCTATAATCACCTCACAGATATGAATAAAAATCTTTACTTGACTCTGGCGTCTATGATCATCCAAGCATCTCATAAGTGAAAACCTAACTGGGTATCAGGCTCCTAGCTGGTATCCGAGTAATAGGAAGCCATCTTAAGTGGGTAGGGAGCAGCACGTCCCAGTGAATTGAAGAATAGTAAGTTTCCTCAAGAGAGCTATGGATCATTGACTGAAAGTTAATGTTAAGCTGCCCTCATGCCTGGAAGCAGGTGCATTAGCAAGGCCTCATTCCTGAGCTTTCTTTGGATGTTTCAAACCCTACTGAGCTGATGAAAATGAAGTCCTTAATTTCAACTATGGTCATTAACCCCCTACTTTGTGTTTTTACAAATCATTAACATGTCATTTGTGTTCACTTTAAAGATAGGCTTTGTGTTCAGGGAGCTGGGGCTTCAGGGCAATGGAGACCAAGCATTGAAGGGGAAAATGCATGACAAATCACAAGGACAAGGCTGTGCTGGTCACCTGGTACTATATATATATATAATATATATATATACTATATATATAGGTATATAATATATACACACACACATATATATGTTATATATATAGTATATATATATACTAATATAATAATATAGCATATATATTATCAGCTGTGGTATTGGTGGCTTATCTACCTCTAAGAACACTTATTAATTTTAGGTAGAAATAATTCTTATATTTATTAAGAATCAGGAAAGCATAATTTTACTCTCTTCTGTTAGAGAAGGCTAACATATTTAAAAGGTGATCTATATATGTGTGTGTGTGTATATACACACCTTTTAATACATATATATACTCTGTCTGAATGATGCAGACAGCACTGGGATTACCTCTTGAATTACGAAAAACAGAAGCAAGAACACTAATGCCATTTAGCAGGAGGAAGCATAATTGTAATATCTGAGAACCACCACCTATCCTGTAGCCATGGCACAGTACAGCGCCAGTAAGGAGGAAAAAAAAAAAACAACAAACATGTCTAGGAGATCTCTAGCTACATGTTTTACTTGAGTGCAAAATGCAAATTTAGGGTAAAATCATCAAATCAGTTCATCAAGCACCGATCAGGCATTGTACTAATCAATCTCATTCCTGCCCAAATGATCTTTTCAACTATGTGCCTCATTGCTTTGTAATTACTGTAATTAAATGACTGCCATCAGTGCACCTTCATATTCCACCCTTTGCCCAGTTTGTTCCCTTTGTACTTTCCTGACCTTTCTTTCAGCCTTATAGTTAAAGTTTCTAAGTTCCACGTCCAGAAAGACTCCTCAGGAGGTTAAGAGTCCAAGGAGAATAGCTTCTACCTTGAACTCACCAATCGGTATTTAGCAGTTGTTCATGTACTCATTGCAATACTTTTATTATTACTTCATTCCTGTATATTATTTAGTAGTAAATCTCAATTCCCTAACTCAATGCAAACTGCTTCATGTCAGAGACCTAATGGAATAATATATTAAGTGTGGTTTAATAAATAATGTTTAAGCTGCTGGAGTCAGATGCGAATCAAAGCAAGCTTTTTGCTCTCATTGGTTTCAGTAGTGAAAATTTCATATGAAAGTCTTTAAATGTTAACTTTTACCTTATTTTTCTTGAGCAATTTAGTTTCCTAAAATAATGTTGCTAGCGAATTAAATCTTCTACGCCTGTATTCTGGCATTTGTGCAATTTAGGTATGCTCCTACTTTATATACAAATTCATATGTTTTTAAAATTTTATAATATTTGTATTTATTAATTTTAGTAATCGTAGAGGAAGAAAGTAGAAAATGATCTTTGGTAGACAGATAACGGATCTCACACATGATCCTGTTAATTGGGCTTTACTGGCTGCATATAGACTTTTGAAAATAATGTATTAATTGTACATCATATAAGCATCTAAAATGAACATGCATAATTATATACGCACAAGAGGATGAGAAAAGAAAAAAAGGAAAAAAAAAAGAAAGTGTGGTATGACACCTTAATAGTTATTAATATTTTAAGCTATTTTTACCCTGACAATGTATGTGATTTTTCTTGTAACACATAAAATAAGCTCTACTCTCTTACAGTCTTTCCTATGAAGAGTTTATTATTATAAATATCATTTAATTTCACTTTTAAAATGTAATGAACAACAAAACAAACATCATTCATTCCTGATTTGGCAATAAAGACTTTTCCCTAGGCATGAAGTAAAATCCTAGTCATAATGTTTTTCCTCCACTGCAAATAAAGCTCTTCTGGGCACTTTTATATCAGAAAATACATTTGATGGATGATCAACCTCATTTTTGAAATATATTTATTTTTCTCCAGCATGCCAAAAATAGCTTTAAAGCTTAAGAGCATAACAAATCACATCTATGTCTTATTGGGAAAAAGGCTGTTGCATTACTGCATTTGTACACAATTGTCATCATTCAAAACTACTTTTCCTCCTAGTGAACAACACTTCTCTTTATCCACGTGTTGGCCACTGGCACATTGTTGGCTGACTTCCCATATGCAGTGCCTTCGTGTTTGTTCCTTTTTTGACTGTGTAATAATCCACTGTATATTTTATTTGTGACCATACTAACAGCAGGTCTTTGTAGTGCATTGTGATATAAAAAAAATTTCATGGAAAGCAACATAAAATAACTCTGTAAAAGTTATTTTCACACACAAATTTTAACTCATTTGATATAATCATGTTAGACTGAAATAAGGAAAATGTTAAAATACAAGCTATTTTTATATTAAAAATGTATGTTATGCATAAAACAGACACTTAAAACTACATAACCCCGAGGACATAGGAACTGAAGCAATTTGACTAGTTTTTAAGGATTAGAGTTAAGATTTAGAGATAAACACAATGAAGATTAAAGATTATGCCTCAGAACACTAATATATCAGATTGTTCTCGGTACCTTCCAATGTTTTGTCAGTCTGATAACACATATTAGAAGAGTGAATATTCAGCGGCCTGTTAACTACTCTCTTTGCAAAGCTGACATTGGCTATGAGAGTTTACTTTGCAGGGAAGGCTTGTTGTTTTAAAATTGGCATCCTGTAAAGTGAAAACTGATCTGCATTATGCATGCGAAGATCAAGGTGATATTCTTCCATAATCTCTAACTTCTGGGGGGCAAAATAATATTTCATGGCCATAGTTTGCTTTTATGTAAAATGAGAAACTATATTATTCTAATTTCTTAGATCATAGGTCTTTCCTTTGAGTCTATGGTTGATTTTATTTAGATTCAGTGATACGTACCATCTGTGATTACATATTTGCCAAAATTTTCTATCAACGTGTGGCAGATTTTTTGAATATTTATATTGAGCAATTTTTGCTGAATCCTAGGATATCTGTAAAAAAAAAAGATCTGGGTTATCTCAAAAAAAAAAAAATAAGTCAGCTGTCTAGGACTTTAGGATTAAGCTCTCCAAAAACTCAACCCAGATGGCAGAACACTTTCACCCTCTTGCTGCTTCCGCACCCAGCTGGAACTTTGACCCAAGCCCTCTACTAATGGCTTTTTCGGCAGGTTTGCCAAGTGGGAAAGAAAAAGCAAATGAATTTCAGAACCAATATACTCATGGATGCACATCTAATATATGAATAATTTTATTTAAAAAAATAATCATCTTTGATTTTCTAATATGAAAAAAACTCAGCAAAATAATTTCAAATCTCTAGATCTCAATGTTTTCGTCTGTAAAACATTGTATTAGATGTGCTGAAATGATACACTAAAATCGCTTCCAGATATAATACTTTTCATTCACTGGATTCTTCTAAACCTTTTAAAGATTAGTGGCTATTGGACCTGGCTTCCACAGCGTATGCGTTACATAGCACAGAAGAAGAAATACAGATTTTGAGGAAGGAATCAAGGTATAATGGTAATAAAGGTTTCAACAACCACAGCAACAGGTATTTGTCTGGCACTTCTCAGTTTAAAAGTGTTTTTTATATATGATTGCTCCTTCAGTCATCCCCTAAATTATATAGTTATTGCAGATACAATTTTCATTATTTTGCAGAATAGGAGATTTTAATTCGAGGAGTTTAAATGACTTAGAAAATAATAACATGACAGAATCAATACACTCACTTGGTTTCTGCCGTAGTCTGAGACATGTAAGGTTCAGGTAAAAAACAAACAAAAACACCTAAAAAGCTTGTTACCTTTGCAGTTCTAGGCTCTATCTCCAAATAATCTTATTTAATAAGACTAAGCTCAATATTCTCTCTAGTTTTAACTAACCACTCGTAGTTATGAAGAATACTCCCCTACATCTTCTGTGTGTGCCAAATACTATTTTCATTTACTTTTCTTTCAGCCTTGCGAAATAGGCTACATTTCATTTTCTGGCATCTTACATAGGTAAATACTGTTTCTGAAAGACAGCTTATCAGAGACATGGTATTGTCTCTGATATATTATAACCTTTCATTATAATTTATTTTTATTTTTTTCTATTAGAATACCAAGCAAATTATTCTTCACCTAGTAGTCATCTCATAGAAATGTAACATCTTACTGCATGGTAAAACGTTTCTCAGCCTGGCATTCAAGACAGTTCATCAGAGCTTGTTCTGACTCTGTTTCTATAATAGGCCCCTCTGATATTAATATTTCTGTTTCAGTGCTCCTTCACTCCATATTGGCTATAGCATGATGTCACACTTGCTGAAACTGAGACTGTACACAAAAGGATTTTAATATAGGATTTACCAAATGGATCACAGAATGAGATAAGCCTCATTGGGTTTGTCCAAAGCCATTAAAATTGTCTGAATTGACCCAGAAGACATTGCATTTCACCTTAACCATGGGTCTCAAGTTCATGGAAAAGGACCTGGGCATTGTGAATGAGCAGATTCTTCTGTTCTTCATCGGTATTCAGGAGAAGAAATGTTTATAATTTACATATTTATTAGTAGTATTATTTTTGAGATGGAGTCTCACTTTGTCACCCAGGTTGGAGTGCAGTAGCCTGATCTTCGCTCACTGCAACCTCTGCCTCTGGGTTCAAGCGATTCTCCTGCCTCAGCCTTCCAAGTAGCTGGGACTACAGGCATTCACCACTATGCCCGACTAATTTTTTGTATTTTTTAGTAGAGACAGAGTTTTGTCATGTTGGCCAGGCTGGTCTCAAACTCTTGAACTCAGGTGATCTGCCTGCCTTGGCCCCTCAAAGTGCTGGGATTACAGGCATGAGCCACCATACCCGGCCTGGAATGCTTATACTTTTAAATAAACTTCCCAAAGGAGCTGGTCTTCCTTTTGAGCTTAGGTTGTAAGGTGGCTGATAGTCACATTTCATTCAACACAAATGAGACTTTCCAGGTTGTAAAGGATAAGTGAAAGAAAGGGCAACCAAAACAGAAAGCAAATAGGCACACAGACATATATGTATACATGTATGCATACATGCAACAAAGAAGCTCTACGTGTGTGTGTGTGTGTATATATATACGTATACACACATATAAAATGGTACTACCTTTAAACAATGTTTACTTTCCAAGTATTTGTTGAGGCAACAGCAGAGGACAGAGAGAGAACATTTTATATATATAAAATGTCCTTTTATATAACTTAAAATCCCATTCACAAATGCTTTTATGTTACCAATGTTTATATTATTTACACATAAATATTTTAGAACAGAGTTGAATATACATGTAATGGATACCATACTCTACTGGAAATTAAGGAGATGTTCAAGGAAAATTTTAACTTTATTTGATTTCTAGCATATGCATTGTTAGAAATTAACCCCAGCCGAAATTTGGAATGCTGCTGTATGCTGAGTATCCCTGCTTTATGTCTTTCTCCCCACCAGTTTCTCCTAGATGTGCTGATTTGAAATAAAATGGTGAAGTTCTCTCTTCTCTGCTATTGCCTCAACAAGTATTTGAAAAGGAAAGTAAAAATGGTTTAAAGGTAGTACCATTTTTCTTCCTCACTGTAGCCCTGAGAGATGGAGGAAGTTATGGTGTAAGGGGAATGGGGCAAGACTATACACACGCGTGGCACCATCCCAGAAGGTTTTGAGACCCAGTGGGGAAGCTGGAGTCCGGGCCCCAAGGTCTCAAAACACTAGTGGAACCAAAACTAGTAGATATTAATATTAATTGACTGATTAGAAGACTCAGAACATAAACACCTCAGATGAACCAGCAAGAAGGGCAGAACAGAAAGGCCTTCTCAACTGTGCTTTCTGAAAACCTGAGACCTACATCTGCCAGTGGTGGAGATGAGCAGAAGACCCAGTAATGAGTAATGTTAGATTTCCCACTAATCCAGCAAGATTAAGTCACGGGATCCATTTAAATTGACTACATGAACAAAAATAGGAATGTGATGATTCTTGCTCATCAGAGTTTCACATGTCAATTAAGATTTACTTGTTTTTCATATTGTGCTCTTTATGTTTTCTGCCTTTCATTCAAGGTCTATTTTATATTTATATTATCTATTTGTAATCAAGAATAAAAGCAAGTTGAGGCTCTGTAACTGTCAAAATTATCACAGTGACCAGAATGTTCAACTGAAGAATACACCGCTGAGTGAATGAATTGAAATCATGCTTATCTGATCTCAAATGATTGTATGTACTCATTCATTATGCACCAGAAGGCTCTCTAATTAATTTAAAAAGCTATTTTAATAGAGATCCTATATACTTTTAATTGTAGAAACTACAATTACAATCATTTCCAAGAACTCCTGAACTTTCCACAGTCTATGCTGAATTCTTAATTTTAGGGTCCATGTCACTTAATATGCATTGGACCTTGTGCTTTTATTGTTCCTTTACACCTTTTTTATGCATTTCCTTTTTCTGCAACAAATGTGCTAATACCTTCGGGGAAAATATGATATCCCCTACTACTGAGCCCTTTGCAACATCTCATCCTATAACATTTGTTAAATATTTTATAACTTAATCTTTGGATTATATCAATGTTTGCAATTAAAATCTCTAAAATTAACAGAGATAATTAGCATACTACTTTACCTTTTTGGAAAGGCTATTTCATGTCAGCAGAATAATTTCTGAAATTAAGATAAATTAAGGTAAAGAATAATGTATTTCTCTGACCCAAAACTTTTTACTCTTTATGCTCCATCTTTCCAAGATATTATGCAACAGTAAAGTTACTGACTGCTAAATATTTATTGTATTTATTCACCAATCTTTTTGTTCTCTAAAAGGTTATCATCGCTTAATGAAAAAGTTACCTTCATCTTTTAAAACCATGTTGTGGAAGTATTCTAACAATTATGTATTCTCCTTCATTTTCCCCACTATACACTTGCCTAGATATTCATTTTGTTCTCCAGAAAAATCTATCTATAAATCATAACTCACAGAAAAAAGTATGCCTTCCTATAGTTTCAAGTAGCAAAAATAGCTATTGGCATAGAAGGCAAGCCAGATCCTTTTGATACATCGACTTCTTAACCAGGCTATGCACACTAATACAACTTTGAGTGGTAGCAAGTTTTATTTTGTGTTCCTTTCTCATTAGCAGTAATGGACATCTTGGATGCTTGACCTGACTTAAGACACATACAGAGAGCACTGACAGAAAGCTTATTATATGGTGCTACTCTCTTGGCTTTGATGTTCTGTAAACCACAGGCAAGACTGCTTTTAGGGAGAAAATTCAAGCTCCCAGCACTTTGGATATAGTGAACTCTCTCCGAGACTCAGATTTTAGTTCTAAATCATGACATGTATAGGGCGTATGTAGCAACTGAAGATTATTTCCAGATGCTGAGGATGTAGGCTATGTTTATAACTCATATTTACCAGTACATTTTGAAAATTGATGCTCCTAAGATTTCAGTGAGAGTGTCATTGCTCTACCTTGGTTTTCTCTCTCCCTCTTTCAGTTTCTTTGAATATATAGAGAGACATAGTTGCACTGGTAAATACCATAAACCCATTCTGATGTCATCTCTTTCAGAACCTGCAGTCCCCAGGTTATCGTAGAATTACTGCTGGGTCAAAGAAAGTACACATTAATTATTTTAAAAAGGAAATATAAGCAATAAGATAATGTTATTAATAATTCATCTTAAACTCAGTAGTCTGGAATGATGAATTTTTTTCTATAGAAACAATGCTAAGAACAATATTAAGATTTTTAATCTAATCTACAAAAGTTAGCTTCAATCATGTATAGTGCACCAAAAATAAGTTTATATAACACATTTATTATAAGAAATTATATCTTTTAGTCTGCTTTATGCTACTGTAACAGAATACCTGAGACTGGATAATTTATACAAAATAGAGATTTATTTTCTACAGTTCTGGAGGCTGGAAAGTCCAAACTCAAGGAGTCTGCATCTAGCAGAGGGCCTCCTTGTGGCATCATTCCATTGTGGAAGATGAAAGGATGAGAGAGCCAATGCCGAGAGAAGAGGGTTGAACTCGCCCTTTATCAGGATGCCACTCTGGTGATAAGGAACCCACTCCTGCAATAATGGCATTAATTCATTCACAAGGACAGAACTTCTTAAAGTCCGACCTTTCAACACTGTTGCATTAAGGATTCAGTTTCCAACATTGGGAACACAGTCAAACCACAGCATTTGGCTCCTGGCCCTCCAAATTTATCTCCTTCCTACATACAGCATATATTCATTCCACCCCAGCAGCCTCTGAAGTCCTTTTTATTATATTGTTATTATAGGTTGCAGATACATGTGTCAGATTCTTACATAGTTAAATTCATGTCACGGGGAGTCGTTGTACAGATTATTTTGTCACCCAGGTACTAAGTCTAGTACTTAATAGTTAATTTTTCTTATCCTATTTCTCCTTCCCCCATCTGGCCTCAGGTAAGCCCAGGCATGTGTTGTTGCCTTCTTTGTATCCATGTTCTCATTATTTAGTTCCTGCTTATTAGAGAGAACATGCAGTATTTGGTTTTCTGTTCCTCCATTAGTTTGCTGAAGATAATAGCGTCCAGCTCCATCTATGTTCCTGCAAAAGACATGATCTTCTTTTTATGGCTTCATAGTATGGCTCCATGGTATATATGTATATATATATATGTACCACATTTCCTTTATCCAGTATATCATTGATGAGGATTTATGTTGATTCCACATCTTTGCTTGTATGAATCATGTTACAATAAACATATGTATGCATGTGTCTTTATGGTAAAACGATTTATATTCCTTTGGATATATACCTAGTAGTGAGATTGCTGGGTTGAATGGTAGTTCTGTTTTTAGCTCTTTGAGGAATTGCCACACTGCTTTCCACAGTGGTTGAACTAATTTATACTCCCACCAAGTGTTGTACAAGCATTCTCTTTTCTCTGTAACCTCACCAGCAACTGTTATATTTTCTCTTTTTAATAACAGCCAAGCTGACTGGTGTGAGATGGGGTATCATTGTGGTTTTGATTTGCATTTCTCTAACAATCAGTAATATTGAGCTTTTTTCCTGTGCTTGGTGGTCACATGTATGTCTTCTTTTGAAAAGTGTCTGTTCATGCCCTTTGCCCACTTTTTAATGGGATTGTTTGCTGTTTCTTGCAAATTTGTCTAAGTTTCTTTTAGATGCTGGATATTAGACCTTTGTCAGATGCACAGTTTATGAATATTTTCTCTTGTTCTATGGATCGTCTTTCTACTCTGTTGGTAGTGTCTTTTGCTGTGTAGAAGCTCTTTAGTTTAATTAGGTCCCATTTGTCAATTTTTGCTTGTTTCAATTGCTCTTGGTATCTTCATCATGAAATATTTGCCCATTCTTATCTCCAGAATGGTATCACCTAGGCTGCCTTCTAGGGTTTTTATAGTTTTGAATTTTATAATTAAGTCTCTAATCCATCTTCAGTTTATTTTATATAATGTATAAGAAAGGGCTCCAGTTTCAATTTTCTGCATATGTCTAGCCAGTTATCCCAGCACCATTTATTGAATCCAGAGTCCTTTCCTCATTGCTTGATTTTGTCAGCTTTGTCAAAGATCAGATAGTTACAGGTGTGTGGCCTCTCTATTCTGTTCCACTGGTCTGTGTCTGTTTGTGTACCAGTATCATATTGTTTTGCTTACTGTAACCTTGTAGGATAATTTGAAGTCAGGTAGCATGATACCTCCTGATTTGTTCTTTCAGCTTAAGCTTGCCTTGGCTATTAAGGCTCTTTTTTGGTTCCATATGAATTTTAAAATACGTTTTTCTTGGTTCTGTGAAGAATGTCATTGGTAGTTTAACAGAAATAGCATTGAATCTATAAATCGGTTTGGAGAGTATGGCCATTTTAATAATATTGATTCTTCCTATTCATCAGCATAGGTTGTTTTTCCATGTGTTCGTGTCATTTCTGAGTTTTTTGAGCAGTGTCTTGTAATTATCATGGTAGAGAATCTTTCACCTTCTTGGTTAGCTGTATTCCTAGATATTTGATTCTTTTTGTGGTCATTGTGAATGGGATATTGTTCTTGATTTGGCTCTCCACTTGGCTGTAACTGGTGTATAGGAATGCTAGTGATTTTTGTACATTGATTCTGTATCCCAAAACTTTGCTGAAGTTGTTTACCAGCTACGAGAAATTTTAGGCAAAGACTATGGGGTTTTCTAGATATAGAATCATGTCATCTGCAAACAGGGATAGTTTGACTTCATCTCTTACTATTTGGATGCTCTTTATTTCTTCCTCTTGCCTGAGTGCTCTGGCCAGCACTTATTCTATGTTGAATAGGAGTGATGAGAGAAGGCATCCTTGCCTTTGCCAGTTTTCAAGGAGAATGCTTCCAGGTTTACCCCTTCCAGTGTGATGTTGACTGCTAGCTTCTAATAGATGGCTCTTATTATCTTGAGGTATATTCCTTCAATACTTAGTTTATTGAGAATTTTTAACATGAAAGCATGTTAAATTTTATTGAAAGCCTTTGTGCATTTATTGAGAAAATAATATGCTTTTTGTATTTAGTACTGTTTATGCATTAAATCACATTTATTGATTTGCTTATGTTGAACCAACCCTGAATCATGGGGATGAAGCCTACTTAATTGTCATGGATTAACTTTTTGATGTGCAGCTGAATTCAATTTGCAAGTGTTTTGTTGAGGATTTTTGCATCAATGTTCATCAATAACATTGGCCTGAAGTTTTCTTTTTTGTTGTTGTGTCTCTGCCAGATTTTGGTACCAGGATGATGCTGGCCTTATAGAATGAGTTAGGGAGGAGTCTCTCCCCTTCAATTTTTTGGAGAAGATTCAGTAGTAATGATACCAGCTCTTCTTTATACATCAGGTAGAATTCAGCTGTGAATCCATCTGGTCCTGGGCGTTTGTGGGTTGGCAGGCTATTTATTACTGATTCAATTTTAGCACTCTTTATTGGTCTATTCAGGGATTCAATTTCTTCATGGTTCAGTCTTGGGAGAGTGTGTGTCTAGAAATTTACCCATTTCTTCAAGATTTTCTAGTGTGTTTGCATCGAGCTATTCATAGTAGCCTCTGATTGTTGTTTGTATTTCTGTGGGGTCAGTGGTAATATCACCTTTGTTGTCTTTAATTGTATTTATTCAGATCTTCTCTTTTCTTATTAGTTGAGCTAACAGTCCATCTATTTTATTTTTATTTTTATTTTTTTAAAAACAAAACAGCTTCTGGCTTCATTGATCTTTTGAATGCTTTTTCATGTCTCATTCTCCTTCATGTCAGCTCTGATATTGATTATTTATTTACTTCTACTAGCTTTGGGCTTGGTTTGCAGCAGACTCATGGGTGCTCAGTTCAGACTGGCTCTGTCTCATGGGCAAGACCACCCTGTAGAGTTCAGGTCTGACAGTCCCCCAGGCTAAAGCCTCCCATGGGAACAAGTAGATCCTAGAGGGATAGGTGTCCCTGGCTCTCTTCCATTAGATGCTCCTACACCAAACCCTCCGGGCTCCCCACTGCATGGAATTCTGCCCCTACCACTTCTCTAATCAGATCTCCCTGCCAACTCAAGTGTCCATGGTGGCTAAGGGGTCTCCTCTTGCTGGGATTCCAGAGGCCTATGGTGAGAGAGTGGGTTGATCATTGATCTTTCATCTCATCCTTTCCTCTGGAGCCACTGGGGGCCAGGAATGAGTCCCAGTGTGTGGTAGCCCCTGCAGGGTTTCCAGCTTCCTACCCCTTCAGCCCAACATGTATGTCTTCCCTCTTCTGTCTTCTCTCAATGCCTTCCCTCTGAAGAGCAGCTAGGAGTGTGCCAGTCTTCGCAATGTCCTGGTCCCTCAGTGGCAAATATTCCTCCTGCCTTGCCTCCTTCCTCCAAAGTCTTAACTTGCTGTAGCATCAACACAAAAATACGAAGTCCAGAGTCTCTTCTGAATCAGATATGTGGGAGGACACTTAACACACATTTCATCTGAAGGCAAATTATTCTCAACCTGTGAGTCTATGAAATTAATAAGTTGTCTACTTTCAAAATTCAATGACAGGATAGGCATAGTATAGATATTGCCATTCCAAAATGGAGAAATAGGCCAGAAGAAAGATATAACTAACCTCAAGTAATTTCAAAACCCAACAAAGTGAATAACTTTAAATTTAAATTGCTACAATAATTTTTCTTGACTTTCTTTCCTGCATCTTGGACAAACTGAAGTGGGTGCTGGACCCCCAAAACTTAAGCAGCCTCACTACTATGGTTTTGCTGGGCTCAGCCCACCAAGCAGCTCTGATGGGTTGGACTCTCATACCTATAGCTTTCCCAGGCTGGAGGTAAGGCATTCCTGATTCCATGGTTTTTGTGGGCATTGCCCTAGTGGCGTGGGACTCTCTGTGGTGGTCCTATAACCACAGTTCTTCTGTGCCTTGCTCTAGTGGAAACCCTCTGTGCCAACTAAACCCCTGTGACAAGTTTTTGCCTGAACCCTGCAGCTGTCTGCTACATTCTTTAAAATCCAAGCGGAGAAAGCCATGCTAACATACCTCTTGCACTCTGTGAGCCTATAGAGTTAGCGCCATGTGAATGTCCCCAAGGTTGACCACTTTTACCCTTTACAGTGGTGGCTAGAGCTGCACCAGAGCTGGCTTAAGCCCTAGCTGGAGTGGCTGAGGTGCACTAGCCTGGAGTTTGGGAAGCAGACAGTTGACAGTGAATGCTAAAGTCTTCAGCCTCTCTGGAAACCTTTCCCTTAACATTCTAACTTGCCTTGAAGATCTCTGAAATGACTTTAGGGACATCGTCTCATTGTCCAGATGAGTAGAACCTAGCCTCCTTCTATCCACATTGATCTCTTTAACAGGTGCTTGACCACACCTTTAGTATTCTCGAATATGTGGGGATTTTTTTTATTCTTTACATGGCCAGAATGAGTTTTTGAAATCTTCCCATTCTACTTGCATTTTAATTATAAATTTCACCTTTAAATCATTTCTCTCCTCCCATTTCACTGTAAGCAGCCAAAAGAAGCCATGCAGCACCTTGAATGCTTTGCTGCTTAGATGTTTCTTCTGCCAGAGATTCTTATTCACAGCTCTTAAGTTCTGCCTTTCAGAATGCTGTAGGGTATGAACCCAATTCAGAGAAGCATTCTGCAACTGTATAACAGGAAGTCTTTACTCCAGTTTTCAGTACCTTATTCTTCAGTTCCACATGAAACCTCATTACACTAGCCTTTACTGTCCACATTTCTACCAACATTCTAATCTTCATCACTTAAGTCATCTCTAAGAAATCCCATGCTTTCCTTACCTTTATTTGCTTCTTCTGACCCATCATCAGAATCACTGGTAACTCTATATTCATAGCAATCAAGGGTTTTTCTAGCTTGATCCTCCAAATTCATCCAGCCTCTACCCATCACCCAGCTCCAGAGCCACTTCTACGTTTTCAGGTATTATAGCTATTGCTCATAGCCTACTTCTTGCTACCAATTTACTGCCCTAGTCTATTTTATGTTGCTCTAAGAGAATACATGATACGGGGTGATTTTTAAAGAACACAGATTCATTTTTCACACTTCTGGAGACTAGGAAGTCTAAGGCTGAAGGAACTGCATCTTGTGAGGGCCTTCTTGCTGTGTCATCCCATGGTGAAAGGCAGAAGAACAAGAGAACATATATGAGAGTTAGGAAGAAAGTGAAGGGGGCTGAACCCACTCTTTTATTAAAAACTCATTCCAGTTATAAGAAACCTTCTCCCAAAATAATAGCATTAATCGATTTATGAGGGCAAAGCTATCATGACCTAATCATCTCTTAAAGATTCCACCTCTAAACACTGTTGCATTGAGGATTAAGCTTTCAACACATAAACTTTGGAGGACACATTCAAACCATAGCAGTCTTTCTTCATTGGGAGAGTGAAGAGAGAAATAATAGAATATATATCTTCTTATTGGGTGCCAGGCTGACTTCAGAACAAATCTTGAAATAGACCAAGACTGATTTTCTACAGTCGTCTCTCACTTAGATTGGAGGCACCTAGCATACATGACATGACTCCCCGATCTTATTTATGTGACAAAACACTGAATCAGTCCCAGAAATTTTTTAATGATGAGTTTATATTTTCCTTCAGAATTCTCAAAATAGTGATATGACTGATAATGCTTTCATTTGGCAGTCTATTAAACTGAATCTCAGAAAGGAGTCATATGGTCAAACAGTAATGTTTGTATTGAAAATACAAGGAATAAGAAAATGAGAACCAGTACAAGATCACTAAACATCAATGATGATATTGAATAAACAGATCCAAGTGGGTTAACCCTCTAGGGGTAGACCAATAGTCTTATATATGAGAGATGACACTCTGTGATTCATTGTTGTCCTCTTCAAGGAGGAGATAAATCCACCAGTAACAATATCACCTAGTGTTTCTCTCTCTCTCTCTCTCTCTCTCTCTCTCTCTCTCTCTCTCGAATTATGGGCTATATACAAGAAAAATAGTTCATTTGAATTAATATGGCTAAAATATAATGGATCATTATGATGTTATTGTCTAAATAGTGAGATTTTCTTGCTACAAAGCATGTGAAACGTCTAGCATGGTGCCCAAAAGAGAATATGTGTTCAATATAAGTTTGCTGCTTTTTACACTTACCTTTCATTCAAAGAATCTAATTCAAGATACGAGATTTTTTCTGTAGAGATTGAGAAAATATTGCATAGGATATTTCTGAAATGTTTCTGTCCAAGAAAAATTTTATAGCAGCTAAAAGTAATAATAAAATATATGTGCATTTATTAAGTATCCATTTATAAAGGAGATGTGTTTCCTGACCATCTGGTATCTACAGCAGCAGCCAAACCATACTGAAGTTACTTGAGAGGGTCGCAGAGAGTTCAGGTATTCAGAGAGTCAACATTCAAGCCATATGCGCAGGGTTGGTTATTTTCAGCCAACTCTTTATAGAAGATCTTAGCTTATAGCTGCAGATAAGAAGGAACTTTATTTTAAGAGGATTAAGGTTAGAGTTATTTGTTCTTGATGATTGCCAGGATAGCAAAACTTTCTCCCAGAGCCTGGTAGATAAATCAGGAAACTTAGATCAAAAGAGATTACGGCCAAGCTGGCAACTTCAGAGACTGCCATTAAAAACCCATTGATTGTTGGGGAAAAACATAAGTGGTTCAAAGATTGGGAGGAGCCACTTGAAATGGCAGTCAGTGTAGCACTGGTTACTGATAAGCAGCTATTAATACATGACAACTCTATTCTGTGAATAGATGCAAATTTCATTATTCTGCTATGATGAGCCTCCAGTGATGCAGACAATCTCCTTGGACCCTTCTAGGAGCAAAAAGTGACACCCACAGATCTGGATCAAGCTAACAGAAAACTCTGAAAACATATGTGCACTCCAGGGATGGGGGCAGGGTATTTAGGACCCAGGCTGCCTCTTCTAAATCCAACAGGTTTTCTCTCTATAGGAGGAGGAAGGTTTTTTTCAATGATTCATTTCTTGATTCATTCATTTCATATAAACACTTTTTGGGTACTTGCTTTGTGACAGGCATGGTTCTTTGTACTGTGGAAACTAATAAGTAATACAAGTATATTATTTGTCCTTGTGAATGTAATAAAACGTTAGACTGACAAACATTAATTAAATAATCACAAAATGTATAATAACTAACTGTGATAACTGATGTGAAGGGAAAGTACAATGAACTCTGGTTTCATAACTGTTCAAAAGTTTTCAGTCCCAGAGGAAGAACCTTAAAATACCCAAGGTCTATGTTATTTATTATGAATCAGAAAATATAGAATGTTAGCTTTAAAGATGTTAGAGCTCATCTAACCAAACATAATTTTGTCAATCTTAAGTTTTAGGCTTAAGAGCATAAAATAAATAGCCAATAACTTTTTTAAAAATTTTAGTTGGTATTTTACTTTAATTGATGGAATAAGTTTGGCAATTATAATATATAACTCTAGGAAGCAAATATTTCAAATGTTGGCAATCAGTTTCTACACGTTTATTAAACCATATACCATAGATTCATGCATGTATATTTCTATGTTATATTCAACCAAATAACAATACAGAAAACTTTACCTCAAAATCTCTGTAAGGTATTGAATATGTGAATTAAAATTAAATCAACAAAATTGTATAATTTTCCATGGTTGTTGAAACATTTTGAAAACTATTAAGATCTATGTATAGTGTTCAAATGTCATTAACACTCAGTTGTTCCATTTAAAATGTACTATTAGGATAACTAGTAAAGAGAAATGTCTTTGGAAAAGTTTGCTCAATTGGTGTGAAAAGAAAAAGATATAAAGTATGAAAACACTGAAAATATTTTGCCATGCTATTTAGCTAATTCTAATTTTAATTTTAAAATCTAACTGGAAATTCATCTTTCAGTATTGAGCAAATGTTTATGAAATGCTAAGTGTTCCAAGATTTAAAAATTTTTTTATTAATTTTATTTTTATTTTTAATTGATATATAATGATTGTATATATGAATGGGGTACATAGTTTTAATACATATAACATACAATTATCAGATCAGGGTAATAGCATAACCATCATCTCAAATATTTATCATTTGTGTTGAGAACACTTAATATACTTTAAACTATTTGAAGCTACCTCATATATTATTGTTAACTGTAGTCGTTCTAGATTGAGGTAGAACACTAGAACTTCCATAAGATCAACTTTTTTTAGCTTTCACATATGAGTGAGAACATGTGGTGTTCTACTTTCTGTTTCTTGCTTATTTCACTTAACATAATGTTCTTCAATTCTGTCCATGTTGCCATGAATGACAGAATTTTTTTATCATGCTATTTATGATTATTATTCAATAAATATGACTAGAAAACTCTTTTTGGATAGTGTATTTTATCCCTAATCTGATAGTGTATTAATCTTTGCCTAAATGATTCAAAACCTTTGCATTTAATGAAGAAATAATATATTGGGTTCCAAACATTGATGGTTGGTTTGTCTGAATGAGGAACTCTAAATATATGCAAATATCTCTGGGAACAGCAAGTTGACTGGTGAAAGCAAGACGACCTATTGAAGCCTAGTGTCAGTTAGACAGCTCAACTCTTTTTCTAAATTGCTTAAGGCTCATCTATTTGGTTTCCATGCAGGGGTTGCTTTAAAACAAGCAACAAACTAGACAAAGATACGCTCAAAGGGAGAAAAATGGGTATTTTTCTTTCTTTAAGGCTTTCGTAACCTTAGGTTCTATGATACTTTAAGTTGGTTGGTTGGTTGTTTTTAGAAGTAATCATAGAGTAGAGAGAAATTTGACTTGAAATATCTAACAAATACATATTGAAATTAAGGTAATTATTCTTTATTTTTCCTGAGATAGGGCAAATACATATAAGTATACTGGAAATATTAAATAGCCCTAGCTCTGCTCTGAACTCCTCTGCAGCATTCTCAAGAAAACCAGCTCTATCAGGTCAATCTGATGGATGACCTCCCCCATGATTGTTTTCCTCCCTCTATTCTCCACCTAGAAAACATAAATAGGGAGCTTCACATGATCCTTCCAAGTTATGGTAATCTTGCATAGGGAAAAATTACTGGCTTCCAAACAAAGCAATCTCCTTTAACGTGTTTAAGGATTTATCTAGTGATGTCACAGATATTTGTCAAAGTTCTTGGTCTCCTGTCCTTCCTGGCACTTACTGTAAAGTCTTCCCAATTTCTACAGAATACAACAGGCTGTGACACATATGCTCCTAATTCCTGGCTAGGTCCTTAATTACTGGATCCTCCTATCCTCTGCAATTGTTCCAGTGTTGCCTAACTTTCCTGCCACTGCCTTTGCTGTTGTTTATGTAATTATGCCCTCACTTTCCCCCTCTGGTCTACCTTTATTGTCTTTTTCACAGTAACTAATTTGGCTAGTTTCTTAGAGCCACATGTCTTTGTTTTGGCAGCAAGACCACCGATGGATTTGAGCAGTAACAAGGACCAGCTTCCACTGCTTCTTGCTAGTGTGTTTTTATGATGGTTATTTTTCACTCCTGCGTCCATACATTTTTGCAACTGTCCCCTCTGTCTCCTACAGGCATACTGCTATACCCTTAGCATTATCCAGGCCCTTATGACTTCTAGATTCTGACTAGAGTTGACCAATAGGAGGCACTCACAAGAGACTGGTAAATGTCCTCAAAAGTTCAGTAAGTGAGAGGCTGAAAATGTCTTTCTCTGATTCCTCTACCTCAGCTCTTTGGTTCCACCTGAAGCTACAACCCTTTAACACTAAAATTCCTCTTAGGATGCTGACTTCCCATGGCTCTGACTCTCAGTAGATCCTGGTAAATTATTTTCTTCACCTTTCCTCCTCAAGTGATAAGTTGCCTTTGTTTTGCTAGTTCCTGGGTACTTCACATCTCTTTTAGGTTCCATTAAACCTGTGAACTGTCATTTTATTAAATTATCTTCAAGGATACTTTCTGTTTCCTGTTGACATTCTAACTAAAACTGGTCAACAAAGCCCTTATTGCCATAAACTTCTGGATTATTCTTGCAAAACAAATACTTTAGCTTCTAGTACTCAGAATAGAAAGCCAACACTAATGTACTAATAGAACATGCTCATCAAAAATGAAAGATAACTGTCTGTATTTCAGAAAGTAAAAACCTGATGACATTTCTATGAAAGCCAATAAAAGCAAAAAGGAATCAAAATGGAAGAGCACAAAGGCAGTAAGCTGAAAACAGTCCCTTCTGTATTCTATGACTCCCTGAATATAATTTATTTTCTTATTATAGAAGTAACGAATGGTTTTAAAATGTGTTGACTTTTATGGCCATTCCCTCGACTAGACAGTGAGTTCCTAAACCACAGAAACCATGTCTTATTCTTCATCTTATTCCTTGGGTATAAAATAGAACTCAACTCATAATTAGTCTTGTAAGTACGCATTGTGTGAGTGAATGAATGAGCAACAGTGATTAAGAACCTAAAAAGGACATGAAAATGCATGTTCACAGCAGCATGCTTCAGGATAACCAAAAAGTGGAAACAGCTCAACTGTTCACCAACAGATGAATAGACAAATTGTGGTAGATGCTTACCATAGAATCGTATTCAGCAATAAAAACTAATAAAATACGGATATAGGCTACAATATAGATGAACCTCAAAAACATTATGCTAAGGGGAAAAAAAGCAAGATGCAAAGGTTGACATACTGTATGATTCTATTTATCAGAAATATGCAGAATATGCAAATGTATAGAGGCGGAACAGAAATCAGTGGTTGCCAAGGACTGAAGGAAGGAACACACTGGGGAACTTCCTAAAGGGCATGGAGTTTCATTTTGGGATAATACAAATATTTTGGCTTTAAGTAAGGCTCATGGAACATTGTGAATGTACTAAATACCACTGAATTGTTCACACTAAAATGGTTAATTTCATGTTATGTGAATTTATTTTCAATTAAGTAAAAAATAAACGAAGAAAGAATTTTTATTAAGTGTAGAATCTGGAGTCTCTTCCTGCCCATGAAAAAAGTGAAAGGCAATGCTTGCTTCAACCCTAACTCTCTGGAGCACCCGTGGGCTTCCATGAACACAGAGATCATAGTCCTACAAACCTTTAGTGCAAACACTACTGTATGTATCTGTGTTCCCCTTCCTTTATTCTATTTACTAAGGAATCTTAGTTTTTGACTTGCACTTCCTGAAATGTCACTAAAGTTTATTTTCTAATGTATCTTTCTTCTATTTGTATTCAATGAATCTTCAGAGTACAACGGATGTGCTCACTTTTTCCTGTTAAGATCCACTGTAAATCTAGTCCTTCCTGAATAGTTATTATTTGGCTTGCTAAGAGCAGACTCATAACTGCTTATGGAAAATTTATTATGGAGGTTAGCCTGCCAAACCTAAAGCTCTCAACAAAAGCATGCAAATTTGCATGCTTCAAAACAAGCCACATCCTTCAGGTTTCTGATTATTTAAGAATAAACAGGAACGCTTTGACTACTTTATGGAAAATGAGGTTAAAAACCTTATATGTATTATTCCACAAGAGCTTTCTCTAACTTGATTCAAGCATTCATAAAAAAGCCAATGTCTGTAGTTTCCTTTTGTTCATAACTATTTATTCTTTTGTTAGATATTTCCTTTTTATAAATTAAGACTTACTGATAAGCATTGTGCTCTTTTTCTCATCTTGGGCCCTCAACTTTCTTGAGTAAAAATCACTGTCTTCCTTGGCATAACCATACAAGAGAAGGTGATATGGTTTGGCTGTGTCCCCACCCAAATCTCACCTTGAACATTGTAACAATCCCCATGTGTCAACAGCAGAATGAGGTGGTGGTAATTAAATCATGGGGGTGGTTTCCCCTATGTTGTTCTCATGGTAGTGAGTTCTCACAAGATCTTATAGTTTTATAGGTGTTTGGCATTTCCTCTGCTGGCACTCATTCTCTCCCCTGCCGCCCTGTGAAGAGGTGCCTTCAGCCATGATTGTAAGTTTCCTGAGCATCCCCCCGCAGCCATGTGGAACTCTGAGTCAATTAAACCTTTCATTTATAACTTACCCAGTCTCAGGTATTTCTTCATAGCTACATGAGAATGGACTAATACAAAAGGTATAGTTTACTTAGCACTTTTAAGCATCTTCTATGTACACAATCCTTGTCATTTTGGGGACCAAAATGAATAAGTCTTGATCGTACCCTCAAATGACTCACAGCTTACTAAAGGAAGCAGACAAGTAAATAAATGTACACTATAGTGGGCTCTACCTAGAAGCTCCAAAAGAGGCAAGCACAGGATACTGTGGAAATGTCTAACTATGGCAGCTTTGAGAGAGAAAAGTGGATACAAAGTTTATGAATAGGACAGACAGTACAAAAATGTTTCAAAATGGTGATGATGTTTAACTGAACCCTGAATTCGGAATCGTTTTGGGGGTACATAATAAGGAAAAAAAGAATTCCAAACTTAAGGAATACCATGCACAAAATTGCAATGGCATGACAGAACATGTCATGTGCTAGAAGCTGGACACAGTTCCATTATTTTAAACCATAAAGTGAGTGAAACTGCAATAAACAATTAAGCGGAACAAACTGATGAAGGATTGGTCCAAAAGTTTAGGTAACATAACAAAGGATTTGGATCCTGTCACTAGGTAAAGGAGAGCCAGCAGATGATTTTAAGACCAGGAGTAGATGATTCGATTTGTATGTTTAGAAAAGAAATTGTCTTGCAGAAATGTGAAGAACAGATGGAGGGAAATGAAAGGAGGCCCTTTGACAAAGAAGGAATCTTTTACAATGGTGCAGGTTAGTCATGATGAAGGCTGAACCTAAGTCAGTAGTTGTGGAACAGATAAGAGAAAATCAAATAATGAATATACAGAAATTGACAAATGATAACTGATTGGAAATGAAAAACACGTTTGGACCACCAACTCGAGAGAAGAGAACTAAGAGCTATTGAAGAGATTATGCCTAGAAATGAAGAAAAATAAAACAGTAAAAAAGAGAATCTAAGCATGCAGTTCAAACAAGATATCATTCCAAAAGAGTACAACAAAGAGGATGAATCCAGGTGCAAGGATGCTGTATCAATGCTGTGGGATTCAGAATGGAGGCATAATTCAGAGAGCTCCCCTGAGCCACTGAAGTATTACCGCAGGCTCTTCTTAAACTTAGTTAACAGGTGGATACAGAGACAGAATTTGCTCCCAAAGATCTTATACAGTAGGCTTGGGATTTTTTTTTCTAATGAAATAATGGTGAAGTAACAAAAGAATGGAATGAGAAAAGAAGATGATCAAATTTTAAATGCTAGAGAATATGAACATATAAGTGACTATTATTTTGGATCTTCTGAGAAGCAGATAACAATTTGGTATTCAACATACAAGACATTTGTTAGGGAAAATGCCTTTGGAAGAGAAAGAGGGAAAGCAGGATTTGAGCAGAAAGAGTTTCAGACTACAGTTCTGTTTTAAGAAACTTTTGGCCAAATGGATTGATTGGGATTCCCTGACACAAAGCATCTTGCTAGAAGAGTGGGTTGCACTCAGCACAAGATTGGGGGTTAGGGTTACAGTACGGGGGAGTATGCCAAGGGAAGACAGCTGAGGCTGTCAGCTAACTATACACCTCACAGCATGAAATATGAACAGCCACAATGACACACCTGGGACTCAAAGGTTTGTATTACAAGTACTTAAATCTTTTCCAAAAGTCCATCTGTAAAGGTATACCTCACTATTGTTTTTTATAAAGATTTTCTCTAAATAAGGCTCTCTTAAGAGCCGAAATGCATAAACTGTTTTAATTGTCAGCATAAACTGGGTAGTGATAAAAGTGAACTACCGCAATTTTTTTAAGTGAGAAATATAAGAGGAGCTCCAAGAAAAAGTGACATATTTGAAAATTTGGGGAGAAAAAGAGTTTTGTGGAAAAAGATGTATCCATCTAAATTTATTCTGTTGCTAGTAAAAAACTGACTAGTAAATTTTGCTATATGTTTCTAAAATTATTTTAGAAATAAAATAATTTTATCTTCTCCACACCAGATGTCCAAGTCACAGAGCACTTATTTTATAAGGGCTATGTTGCCAAAAATAATTTTGGAAAAAGCTTTCTGTGTCCCTCTCCCTTAAATTCATAATGTATTAATATATTACCATATGTGGCAGTCATAAAAGTGTGGCCAATCAGATGTCCTTTTAAGAGAAACTGCGGCAACAAAGGCAGCAGTCTCCCGTTACTGCAACTTCAGAACCAGCAAGGCCTTGACACCAAAGCCACACTTCCTCCAGGGCTATGCTCAGCCAGTGACTGGACATAGAAAGAGTGCCAGAGCCAGACTGCTGCTCCCCCACGCAAGACTCCTCTGACTGACAACTTTGTTTCAGGATCTTCACATTGTCTGGACGAGACTTTCTTTGAACTGCACTGCAGCCTGAAGCTCTTCTACCCAACTCTCCTTCCTTCCATCTCCCCTTTCATGGGTGTCATAACTCCATCATGATAGAAAGGTTCTTCCTGCATTTTCCTGCTACCTTCTCCTTTAGCCTTTACGAGTTTCTTTAACACGAAAATTACCTCTTATACATCTAATCCCATCTTGACATCTGCTTCTTAAAACCCCTATGCTAACAGGGTGTGTTAAAATATTTGAGTCTGAGAAGTACTTATAGTTAAGAAAATCTGTCCTTACGGTTAAGTAAAATTAAGTATTGCTATTAAGTAAATAGCAATAGTTATTTACTTAATAGTAATAGTTAATTTTATTTAACTATGAGGAATGAATGCTTCAGTCTTGAAATTTAAATTTGTCCTTATAGTTAATGGTAATAGTTAATTTGACTTAACTCAGTGTAATGTAAATTTTCCTGACTATAGAACGCTTTTCTCACAGAGCAATTGGCATATCGTAGAACTAGTAGAATGTTTTAAGCTTATCATTGTAATTTACTTAACCCTCTCTTAGGCTCAATTTTCTGGACTATAATCAACGTCTGTGTCCTGGCTTGCGTCTTCTTTCTCTCTTGATAGAGCTCTCCGATTAAATTTTAGACATCCTCCACACCCTGCTGTGTACTGCACTTAGTGATAATACAATTATGAAGTAGTTTCTAGGTGCTAGTAAGAACTCAAATTCAATTTAACTGATTCCTGTTATCCAAGAATAGTATACCTTATTGCCATAAAATAGATACTAATTCTACAATTCAGTCCTTTATGGGTTGTTTTTTTTTTTGACATGGTAAGTGTGTAATATCTCAACGTCTTAGAAATTTGCTTTGGCCAAACTGAACACATTGTGTTTCTATACATAGATATTGTCCTCAAGCAATGCACTAGTTATGTTTTCATTTTTATATTGGATGTATTGATCCGTCTTGGACCAGCATGCTGACTGATATAACCAAACATTGAATTCCTAAAAGCATATATATGAGTTATTCACTTTTTCAACATCAAGTCATTGAGCAAATAATGTATGAGAGAAATATCACCCAGTATTGTTTGGACAATATCTGTTCATCCTATCTATTTCATAGCTACTGACATGGAAAGTGTTTGCAGTGGGCACTCAGATGTGCCATGCAGATTTCTCTTCAAGACTGAAGGATTCACTCCTCCATTCCTCGGAGTGCAGTCTGTGAACAGCTCCCAGCTGCCAGTCTTATTTGCAATTGTCTTGGCTAAAGAGTCACCCCACGTCACGTCTCCTTCATTGGGTAGCTCATTTCTAATGACCGACTAACAAAGGGGCATAAATTCCTGGCTCCCTCACTCCAACTTGGGATATTCACAAGTGTTATTATAAATGTAAAACTCTGAGATTGACTAAGGCTTTGAGACTGCATGCAGCCAAATTGCCCCCTCAGTCTGAGACTACTTCCCTTGTCTTCTCTTCCCTTCCCTTTTTTCCTTTTCTCTCCCTTCCCTTGTGACCCTGAATGCACTCGCTAATAAAACAGCGTGCTAATTTTCATCTCAACATGGTTGCAAAGGACTCTTCTACCCACATCCCGTAACAGCTGACACTGGATATGGTTAAAGAAAACAAAAATAATGGTAGAACTTTGAAGCTGAATTATGTACCACACTACTAGCAGTGAGGATTCCATCAGTATAGTAGGTGAAGCTCAGATAGCCCTTGGCACAGGTAGCCAAGATAGTCATATGATTATTAAAATTTTCATCAGGGATAAACTGAGATGGTAAACCAGTGGACACAAATTCACTACCTTATGTAATATGTCAAGTATTTGATTAAATACAGAATAAATGATAACCATAAAGATTGCCAAACTGGATGTCCATTGCCAAGCTTAATTAACTTTTGGAAAATATAACAAAGGACTGAATACGTGAAAGCTACAATGCTTTTTTTGTAGCATATGAAAAAGCTCTCATCTCCTATAACTGATGGGTAGAGAAAGTTGAAGATGAGACCCAAAACTTAAACATAAAAATAGAAGAATTCCAAAACTGTCAAACTTGCGAACTAAGCAGGTCTGTGGTAATGATTGTAAAAGAAAGGAACTTGATACATGGGATGGATGTATCTGGGCTACTGAACCTGAAAATCTGGTTAACCCCAGATTCCCTTGAAAGACAACAAAACACTCCTCTAGCCCTCATAGAATCTTCCTCAAGTCCCTGTCCCCAATATAAATAGGCTGCTATTTGTCCATTCGACTGGATTACTGAGTGCATGGCCAGATATTTGGCTAAATATTATTTCTGAGTGTGTCTGTGCAGATATTTTGGATGTGATTAGTATTGGAATAGGCAGACTAAGTAAAGAAGATTGCCCTCCCCAATGTGATGGCATTATCTAATACACTGAGGGTCTGAATAGAAAAAAGGGTGGAGGAAGAGATAATTTGCTCTCTGTGCCTGATTGCTTGTGCTGGGACATTGGTCTTCTCCTACCCTCAGACTGGAACTTATAAATCAGTACACCTGGCTCTCAGGCCTTTGGACTCAGACTGGAATTACACCATTGGTTGACTGGTTCCCAGGTCTTTGGACCTGGACATAAACTTACGCTATTTCTTTTGCTGGTTCTCAGGCCTTAGGAGTTGGGCTGGAACTACACCACTGGCCAGTGGCATTTGTGGATTTCCAGCTTGCAGACAGCAGATTGTGGGATTTCTCAGCAATTATAATCATATGTATCAATTTCTTATAATATATCTTCATTGGCTCTGTTTCTCTGAAGAACCCTGACAAAGTCTGATTTGGGAGGAAAGAAACCATAACTCTCAATGAGCTGCAAGACTCAGCCTCCGTGCACCAACAGGAGCCGGGAGAGCATGCAAAGCACTGGATTCTGTCCTCATAGAGCTTACATTCTAATGGAGGAAGGCAGAAATGAGAAAGTGAACATAAAAATTAGATAAACTATATAGTAAGCTAGATGATCATTAGTATTATGGAACAGAATATAGAAGAGGGAAGTGAATTGATAAAGCAACAGAAGGGATTTCAATTTTAAATAAGGTAGTCAATTCCATTGAGGTGAAATTTAAACTGAGGCTTCAGGGACCTGAAAGCATTAGCACTACATGAATATCTGGGTGGAAAACACTCCTGTTATGTGGAAAAGACACTGCAAAAGTTCTAAGATGAGAGAATGCCTGGCATGTTAGAGAAAAGGAAGGAAGACTGAGAAAGAACGACCAATGTTACAGAAGAAAAGGCACTATCTTTAAAATATTCTATCACAAACAGTATTATTCCTATTCATCTGTACTCTACCACAGTTATCATGTTCTGATCTTAGTTGTTTAATAATAATAAGAAGAATCACTAAATCCATAATGCAGGTAGGAAAATACTGTTTATATTAATTTTAATGTAATAAAGTATGAAATTTATTTTCAAACTGACCTCATTAAGAAACCAATGAGGAATTCCTTAAATAGACATGGTAAGAGAAATTCTGTGTATATTACCTACGACAACTTGATTTTTGAAATATTCAACTGATCCTTTCTTATGCATTTCATATTATTAATCTTATACTTTTAATAGAGCGATGACCATATTTTTCTAACAGTCTCTAGTGTAGTCACAGAAATTTTTCACTCTATGATTACTAATTTTCACCCCATTAATAAATTTTACATTTAGCACAGACTTTGTAAAAATGACATTTAAATAGTTTGCTTCTACTCAGTGGCTTCTCGAATCTTTTCCTTCCTGCATGGATCTAGCTCATTCTCTTCTTCAGTATGTGATCTGCCCCGCTATGGCTAGTTCAAGCAATTAATATTAAAATTGAAGTGAGTCTCAGTCTTCAAACTCAGTCGTGCAAGAAACATTCTAAAAATACTTTATTCTCATTTAGTATATTCAAATTCAACTTTCGGCTTCCATCTCATTGAACTTAGAGGGCATTTAATTTCAGTCTTAAAAGAGATCTTTCTCTCCCTGGTGACTTGAGATTTACATGTTACACTTTTTTCCCTTCCGCCCTCTTTCTTCTCTCCTCCTCCATCCCCTAAAAAAGATCAGAATGTGAACTCCAATTTTCATCTACTAATAATGACATTGTTATGCTAATTGTCCAATTTCATAGGGATTTCTTCCAGTCCAACTTCTATCTGGACATGGATCTTTGCTGAGGTAGGAATTCCTCAGCATGAACACTAGTTAGAATTCTCCAGAGAAAGCAAAACAGTCGCTGTAATCCCAGCACTTTGGGAGGCTGAGGCAGGTAGACCACAACTTCAGGAGATCGAGACCATCCGGCCAACATGGTGAAACCCCATCTCTACTAAAAATACAAAAAAAGTAGCTAGGTGTGGTGGCATGTGCCTGTAATCCCAGCTACTCGGAAGGCTGAGGCAGGAGAATCACTTGAACCAGGGAATCGGAGTTTGCAGTGAGCCGAGAATGCGCCACTGCACTCCAGCCTGGATGACAGAGCAAGTCTCAAAAAACAAACAAACAAAAAACAGTCGAGTATATTTAGGTATAAAGAAAGAGATTTATTATAAAGGATTGGCCCACATGAGGTTGAAAAGTCCCACGATCTTCTGTCCGCAAGCTAGAGGTCCAGGAAAACCAGTAGCATAGTTCAATCTAAGCCTGAAAGTCCAAGAACCAGGAGCATTGCGTCAATGGACAGGAGAAGGCGGATGTCTCAGCTCAAATAGAGCCTATACTGGCCCTTCCTCTGCCTTTTTGTTCTATTTGAGTCTTCAACTGACTAGGTGATACTACCAAAATTCATGAAGGCAATCGTCATGACTCACTTTATCAATGTAAATGCTAGTCTTCCTGATATACCTTCACAAACACACTCAGAAATAATATGTTACCAGCTCTTTGCGCATCTCAAGACAATCAAGTTGGTACATAAAATTAACCATCACAATGAGGTACTCATATGCATTTCGCACAGCAATTTTCTCAGAGATCTTGTTACCTGCGTGGGACATTGCCACAGAGTAACATCAACCAAAAATCCCAAGGAATTCAACTGTTTTCCAATGTACAGGAATCTCCTTATCCTCTGACATTCACTTCCCCTATCCTCCAATTTATTCTTTCTCTCCTCCTCAGTTCATGCAGGTTTCCACTTCTATAAAATATAACAAGTGTCCATCTTTTGTCAAGCAGTTTCTACTTACTGTCTGTCAACAATCTCTGAGTAAAGAGCCAAAATAGGTTCTAGTTTGCTTCTTTAAATGAGATATGGAAAACAAAAATAAAATACAGCATAAAACATTTCATAAAGTATCCTGCCACAACTGATGTTTTTGTTTCATTGAATTATTGACTTTTATATTGAACCTGAACTATAAATGAATTCCCTCTCTTCAGAAAGAAACATAAACAATATTATACCATCCTAACTAACAATACTAAATCTTCTGTCCCTAGGATTTTTACTGCATAAGTCTTTTCATACTTGATTTTCTACTTGACAGAGGAGACAGGGTTTGCTAGAATTATCCTTTATTCAGTCTTTACACGACTTAATACAAATTATTCCTCCAAAACAGGCCCATCTATTCTTCTTAAGAGTTCTTTCTAAACATATATTTCCTCAATTAATAAAATCTAAGTAATATTAGGCTGCTTAATTGCTTTATGTATTATTTTAAATTTTTTTCTCTATATATTTTAATTTGCATAATTGCTAAATAATATATAAACATGTTACAGTAGATAAAACCTTTCAAGATCTATGTCATGATCAACATGCCTTCTCATTAATTTAACAAGAATATTCTTTTTATCCTCTCTTCCATGTTGTCAGTTTTATTATTAACTGCAATAAAACAGAGCTTACATGGAGCTACTGATTATTATTTGAGCATAGTTTTTCATGAAAAATGTATAAATGCAATCTCAGTCCTATTTGCGTAGCAAAAATTTAACTGAATACATATAAAATAACACCATTTGCTTTTTACTTTCCTAACCAGTTCTTAACTTCATTCTAGAAAGAAAATATAATTGTCTAAATATATTTGACTCAATAAAACTATACTGATGGTCAGAATAATGTGGAATTTAAGAAGTAAAAATATTTATAACATTCAAAATAAATAAGCATTCAAATGACTTACCTTGTTATTACGGCATATTTTGGTATGTAATAATCAGGTTTTTTTTACAAACAAAAATAAACAACAGTGTTGTATCTAAAAATACAGTATTTCAATTCAGTTCTCTAAACTGAATAGACTTTTGAATATATGTTACTTAAGTATATTTGAGGAGCTAAACGCACATCTATACTTCCTTTGCAGTTTAATTCTCATACACTGATTCTTCAAAATTAAATAATCTGATTCTATAACTGATTTTCTACATTGAAAAATAAGTGAACAAATAAAATCATCTGGATTTTTCAAAATGTGCCTTAAGTGCACTGTATTTGAAAAATGGGTTGCTCTATATTCATGTAACTTGAAGAAAAAAGTAGCCAGAAAAAAACGTATAGGTGGAGAGAAAAAGTTTTCGAAAACATGACACGCATACATAAAAATCTACATGCAGATGATGTGAACAACTTGATGAATTTTCACATGATGAATGCACCAGTATAACAAAAAACTGGATTAAGCTACAGGACTTTTCTATTACCAGTGCCCTATAAGTCCCCTGTGTACTCTCTTCCAGGGCCTCTTTGGGAGCATTTCATTAAAGAATCCTCATCTCAAGGTCTGCTTCTGGGAAATCCAACTTAAGACAGTGAGGATTAAGTTGGATTTTTTTACTTTACTATTTCATTCCCCAGTACCTCCAAAAGCCATCTTTGAGAGAGGAGAAGTAGAGGAAGTCAAAGAGGTTAAGCTTTACCCTAAACAATTATAATCAGAAGTTGTTTTTTTAAATATACTAAATGATTAAACTGAAAAGAAATGACTAGAACAGGAAAATATTGAAAGAACAATGAGCAAGTGTACATTGTCACAACTATCCAAGGTGTTGAGGGACTACCAAAAAGTCAAAGCATGTATAGGGAAATAAAGCTACTACCAATTTCCTGCATATCTGATATCACCTGAGTTCATCAGATAGCCCCCCTCCCAAGAAAGACATTTATATAAAGTGTGGAGCTTAGTAACCGGCACATAGCCATGCCCGTTGAAGGGAAGTTATTCAACGCTGCCTAGGACTGTGACCCCTAGAGAAGTAATTTAACCTCCATTGGCCTTCAAGTCTCCAACTATATAAATAAAGGGAGAAAATGCTGAAAAAAAATGCTGAATTACTGTAGTTTTCATATTAGTAGCAACCTAGTTGTAACTGGTTCCAAGAATTTCCACTTTCACATCAGAAAAGGCAAATGGTTATTCTTATTAACAACCAGCATGATATAGGTTCTGGCCCTAGAGAGCTGTGACGAAGTCCCTATGACTGGCTTCCAGAAGGCTGAAAATGGGCTCAAGCTCCACTCTGGCCATCAGCTGCCTAGGACTGCCAGGGTAATCCTCGAGGAGGCAAATCAGTCCCTTGCTGGAAAAATATGCCCAGATGTCCCTTTAATAATAAGCTAAACTTCCTATCCTTCGAAAAATATCTGCATGCGTTCAGCTACAGACTAGTAGCAGGAGAAGGCTACTTTAAAAATCTGATAATCTAAGATGCTGCAGTGAAAGGGGTTAGATTTAAAAAAAAAGACTAGAATTAATGAATCATGCTAGTGAGATTGTTCTACAGTCTGGTATTCAATCTCAACATCATCAAAAATTATGTATTGGTAAAACCCACCTCAACAGAAATGAGTTCAAAGCTCCTTTGCTTAATATTCAAGATCATTCATGATCTGGTTTATGATTCTCATCCAAAGGCATTTCCCACCAATTCCATTGGCTATCGGGTCATAAAATATTGCTCTGCTATTCCCTCAAGAGAACTCCGATAATTTTCACCAGCTCTTTATTCTGAACTTTTTATCTACTTCATATTCCAAAATTCCCATGTTTTCTTTTAAGAGTCAGACCCAATTATCAAGTGGATTGGATCATAGGTTTTTTAAATGGAGCTACAAAAGACAGTTTGTATAATAAGTGGGGAATTTGAGTATACTCTGGATATTAGCTGAAGTAGCATTAGTGTTGCTAATGATATTATGGTTATGTGAGAGAATGTTCTTTCTTTTAGTAAATGTACATGAATTAAGAGGGAATGCTTGATGTCTGTAAGTTACTTCCAAATGGATCAGAAAAAAGTACAGAGGGAAGATAAAGCAAATATAGAAAAACGTTAACAATTGTTAACTCCAAATGGTAACCACTCAGATGTTCATCAAATTAATTTTTTTCAACTTTTCTTTATGTTTTAAAACTTTTGTCATGAAATTTTGTAATGAAAGTTGTCATCACCTCAGTGAAGCTTGTCTTGAACTCTGCATCTGGGGGACCACATCTTACACAAACACTAGTACCTGTTGCAGTTTAGGCCATTTTTGTTGACATATATGCAACAGAATAATCTGTCAACGTATTTTTTTGTTTGATTCTACTTTTTCCTCTCTCACTGACTAGAGATAAGCAGGACTCAGAATTTCATCCAAAATGACAAACTTTTGGGGAAGTGTGTATGTTGGACTGTACAGTCATATTATAAGTGTATTCAGTCAAATTACTGGTAAGAAAATAACTTTCGTTAGCGTTCAGAATACCCCAATACTGGAAACTTGAATAATCACAGATGGATTTATGAAAAAAGTGGTAAACAAGAAGAGTATTGAGAAGTGACATACAATTTGGATTGGGAGAAGGTATTCCTGGTAGTGTAAATGGTTTAAATACTGCGGAAGACAGAATGGCCAAAGTCTGTCTGTATGGAAATAAATAGAAGGTATTCAGTCACTCATCAACTATATATTGGTACTCATTGTAAATAAAGCAATGTGCTAGGTACTGAAGATACAATGGTAAACAAAATAAACAGTGCCTGATATTCCAGATTAGAGGTGGGCAAACTTCAGAGCTGTGGGCCTAATACAGCTTACTACCTACTTTTACAAATAGTTTTGACGAAACACAACCACACTCATTCATCTACATTTTGGTATGGCTGCTTTTGCACTACAACAGCAAGGTTGAGTAGTTGCAAGAATCTAAAGTCCTGACTTCTTATCTTTTGAAGGAAAGAAAAATGCTGACTCTTGCTCTTGGGCACACAGCATTAAGAGAAGACAGATATTAGTTAAATAACTACAAATACATGAAAACTGAAGCTTTGATAAGGGTCAAGAATGTGAAATATGTGGCATCATGGAAGCACATAATAAAGACATTCGACTTAATAGAAAATAACAGAAGATTCCTTAAATAATTTAAAATTTAGGTCAAAGCTAAAGGAGAGTAGGAACTGATTTGATGAAACAGAAAAAGAACAGTGCAGGCAGAGAGAATATCACATGCAGAGAACCCTGCAGGAATATAGTAACTTTGAAGGAAGGAAAAAACTGCGCTGTGGCTGTAGTTCAAAGGGTGAGGGAAACATCCTACAAGATGAGACTGAAGAGGAAGGCAAAGGCCAAACGACATAGGATTTAAAAGGCCAGGTTGGGAGGTTGTCTTTAAACTGGAGTAAAAGGAATCCCCTTATGTGTTTTTAACTGATGAATGATACGATCTGTTACACTCTGAAAACGTCACCAAAAGTTCATGTGGAGAAAAGAAGATAGAAATGCTGCAGTAGTACAGTAATACATGTAATATACATTATAATATATAATTTATTATAATATAATAAAATATATATACTATATATATTATATATATATATACACTATAGATAATATATGTAATTGACACATAGCTACCACAGTTGCATATATATACACACTAGCTATATATAGTTATATATAATATATATATAACACTAGTTATATATATATATCGTGTGTGCACATATATGTGTATATATATATGTATATATATATACACACACTATATAATATATATATGTGTGTGTGTGTATATATATATAAATATATAAATATATATATATACACACACACACACACACACACACACAAGTTATGCAACTGTTGTAGCTCTCTATGTGACAATTCAGCCAGCCTGGAAGTACATTTCCCACATGGTTCTCAGTAGCACTGGCCACAAAAGGTATTTTCCATTAGAAGACAGAAGTACAGAAGCAACCATATGTTTCAAGTTCTGAAGAGCAATTGCAGTATGGCAACTCATACTCATTGTCATTGATTTGTCAGTTCACTCTACTGGCATGGGGGAGCACCAGGACCCACAGTTTCCTTAACTCTCAGAAGATTTCCTCCTTTTGTTTCTCTTCTTTAGTGATTTCAAAATTTATTTTAGATTCAGGGGGTACATGTGCAGGTTCATCACATGGGTATATTGTGTGATGCTGAGGTTTGGGGTATGGATGATCCCATTACCCAGGTAATGAGCATAGTACTCAATAGGTAGTTTTTCCACTCTTACATCCTTCATCTCGCCCCTCTTTAATAGTCTGCAGTGCCTAATATTGTTTCCATCTTTATGACCATGTGGATCCAAGGCTTAGCTCCCACTTATAAGTGAGAAAATGCAGTGTTTGGTTTTCCGTTCCTGTTAATTCACTTAAGATAATGGCCTCCAGCTTCATCCATGTTGCTACAAAGGACATGATTTCATTTTTATGGTTGTGCAGTATTCCGTGACATATATGTACTACATTTTCTTCAATCCACCATTGATGGGCATCTAGATTTAGTCCATGTATTTGCTATTGTGAAGAGTGTTGCAATGAATATACGAGAGCATGTGTCACTTTGGTAGAATGACTTGTTTTCCTTTGGGTATTTACCCAGTAACAGCATTGCTAGGTCAAATGGTAGTTTTGTTTTTAGTTCTTTAAGAGATCTTCAAACTGCTTTCCACAGTGGCTGAACTAATTTACGCTCCTGCCAACAGTGTATAAACATTCTCTTTTCCCTGCAGCCTCATCAGCATCTCTTATATTTTTACTTTTTAGTAACAGTCATGACTGGTATGAGATTATATTTCACTGTGGTTTTGATTTGCATTTCTCTGATGATTAGGGATGTTGAAAATTTTTTCATGTTTGATGATCATGCATATGTCATCTTTTAAGAAGTGTCTGTTCATATCCTTTGCTCACCTTTTAATGGAATGATTTGTGCTTGTTGAATTAAGTTCCTTGTAGATTCTGAATACTAGGTCTTTGTCAGATGCACAGTTTGCAAATACTTTCTCACATTCTGTGGGTTGTCTGTTTATTCTGTTGGAATTTTCTTTTGCTGTGCAGACACTCTTTAATTAGGTCCCACTTGTCAATTTTTGGTTTGGTTGCAATTGTTTTTGAAGACTTAGTCATCAATTCTTTGCCAACACCAGTAACAGAAGGGTATTTCCTAGGTTTTTAATATAATCCTTATAGTTTGAGATCTTAAATTTAAATCTTTAATCCATCTTGAGTTAATTAATGTGTATGGTGCAAAGTGGAATCCAATTTTATTCTTCATATGGCTAGCCTGCTATCCCAGTGTCATTTATGGAATAGGAAGAGCTTTCCCCATTGCTTATTTTTGTCGCCTTTATAGAAGATCAGATGATAGCTGTGCAGCTTTACTTCTGAATTTTCCATTCTGTTGCATAAGTTTGTCTGTTTTGTGCCAGTAACATGCTGTTTTGGTTACTATAGCCTTTCAGCACAGTTTAAAATCAGGTAATGTGATATCTACAGCTTTACCTTTTGCTTTGGACTGCTTTGGCAATTTGGGCTCTTTTTTGGTTCCAGGTGAATTTTTGAATGTTTCCAATTCTGTGAAAAAACGACATTGGTAGTTTGATAGGAATAGTGTTGAATCTGCAGATTTCTCTGAACATGGCCATTTTAAGAATATTAATTCTTCTAATCCATGAACATGGAATGTTTTTCTATTTGTATTACCTATCATTTCTTTCAGTGATACTTTGTAGTTTTCCTTGTAGAGATCTTTCACCTATTTGGTTAGATGTAGTCCTAGATATTTTATTTTTTATTGCTTTCTCTGAACCCAATCCTAAGCCAACCAATTTAAGGTTTGGGAGATAAACTCTTTCTAATTTGGAGGAGGCATCTGCGGGGACTGCCTCATAGTACAGAGATACAATTACTTCTTAGTGAAGAGAAATCCAAGAAGAAAAGAAAAGAAGGCACCTTTTAAAGGAGTCCCAGAGGCTCTGAATGCATTTGAAAGGGGTACAGACTGAAGATGAATGGCTATCCATCTAGAAAGTGGGAAGCAGGCATCTCTTGTTCCCTTCTCTTCCTAGCAGATACTCAAGGTATATGAGGGAGAAAGAAAAGAACATTCTCTTTCTGTCTTCTGTCCTTGCATCCTCAAGTTCTGGTGACGTTGGCAGATGCCACCATGAGTAGCAAAGCGGCTTGTACCCATGAAGTAGGGGGGCCTAGAGAACAGGAATTATCTGCTCTCACCTATGTCTCCATCCCACCTACTGTCAGTAGCCTTGGAATTCCCTAGACTTTATTCATGCCATGGATATTAACATGACCTTTATTCATGAAACAAGAAGCTTGGGGTTGGCTTAATCGGCAGGAATCAGCCATGCTTACGGGCACTGTGCCTTTTAATTTCCATTATTGTCTGCCTTTGGATCCCTCAGATCCATTTTTTCTTGTTAGGGCTTTGACCCAGAGCTTGGAACTGAGTCTGAGACAAAAATGTGTCTCGGGGGCATTGCATGGACTCCTTATTATAAGCCGAATGCTAAGATACAACTTCTCTCCACTGGAGAGAAGACGAAGTCTTGTGATGCACTCAGATAACTGGTGGCTATAGTTAAGCTTTCTAAGATTTGGATGCATGGTGCTTGCCTTTGGTTAGTCCCTTTGGTCTTACTTTTCCAAAAGGAAACCTCTGAGTGATGGGCATCCCATTTATTCCAATCACCTGGTAGGATTTGCAGGATAATTGTTCAGAACTAGAATATCAATCCAGTTTTTCACATTACCTATCCCTCTGATTCTTTCTGAGCTACAGCCAGGAATTGCTGGTTGGTTCACAGGAGCAAGCAGAGTTAGTCTAAAATGTAGGCGAAACCTTAAAAACAACTAATGAGTTTACAATTTAATGACAAATGTGTAAGTTTTGAAACATGATTTCTCTCTCCCTCTCTCCAGTCCTCATTGAAAAAGAAAATTATAGGACTGGTTTGCAATATAGACTTTATTCTTATACTTGACCTGATTATTTGCATGAAGCCCAACAAGAATAATTATTTCTACATAGGCCTTTTGGATTGGCTTCGATGGAAGTTTGTTTCACAAGGAATTTCAGATAAGACCTTTGAATGTCAAGCCCAGTCATGGGTTTGCATCCTCACATACCTCTGAGTTTGGTAATCCTTTTGTCTTAAGGTCCCAAAATAAACTTGGAGCTCTTGGTCCTGTTAGAAAATGACATTCTTTACTGACCACGGGTCAGGAACTTTGTATAGAGACAGTGTAGGCAAGGGTATGAGGCCAGTTTTCTCATTGGGCTTTTATTGGCTCTGTTGAGTCTTCCAGGGAAGCATACCCTTCCAGTCAAAGCCTTGGTAAAATAACCACTTTCTCCAATTGTGTTCTGTTGCAAAAGAAAACAGGAATCTTATAACACTATAAGAATTCTTATAAACTTATAAGAATACTTATAAACTATAAGAATACTCATAGTTTCCAAATTCTAGAGGAACCAGGCAGAGAGAAACAAACATGCTCCAAATCTTGACTGGCAGGAGTGTATACCTTACTTAATTATTAAAGGCCATAAATAGTTCAAAATAAGTTTCATTGACTCTGAAAAACAAGGGTCAGCAATATTCCAAGCAGAAGTCAAAAAGATTGCTTCAGCTTCCTGAGTCCACTTAGTTAATTCTTGTTTTGCTTGAAATTCATAAACATTTCAGCTCTTCATGAGTCCTGTTCATTTTCCTTTATTAAAATGTTACAATCTCCAAAGTTATCAGAAGTCTGTATTTGAGAGCTCCTGTTAAAAGTCTTATAGCCTATTATAAACCAACTTTTGAAATGGATTAAAAAAGACAACAATTGTCTGTGAATAGCAAAATGTCCAGGGTAGTTACAGTCAGAAATACAACTGACAAAGAAGCTTAGTTATCTCCATGGTTCACAATAACTTAACATAACAACCTTAATTATGATTTATAACATATCCTTAGACATTAAAATTTTAGAAAGCCCACATAATTTTGAGACATGTATTATTATTAGTCACAAAAATATAACCTAAAGAAGATTGAGCATCATTTTGGCAACCCCGCGTATCTAAACTTGTGAAATAATCCTGCTTACCTCTCTTTTCTGGACATTTCAGGGGCCCTCTGAAGTATTTGAAAAGTCAGGTGCCAGGGAAGACAATTTTGAAACTGAAGTTTGATTTTGGGAATGCTGTTAAATGTTCAAGGTTTAGAACACTTGATAGTATGAAATATAATTCCAGATTACCATAAGTTATTTATTTTACAAAAATGATGACTCAGAAATTTTAAAGAAGCAAAAACCTTTTATAACCCTTTATGAATTTTGCCATAGGCAAATTAACACCTTAGGAAAACCTTGTTATGTTTTATTTCAATGCTTAATTTATGGAAAAAACATATTTCTTTTTTAATGTAGTCAACATGTTCAGACAGAAAACCTCTTCTGCAACATTAATTTCCAAAATTTTTTCACCACTTCTTTGAACCTTCAGCTTTTTCCTAATTTAACTCAAAACAATCCTTTAACCCTAGGCCAAAGTTTACATTTCCATACCTTCTTATAACCTTTTACAAAAATAAATAAAATAAAAACACATTTTACTGTTCTTACACACCTTGCATGTAAATCTGTTTTCAGTAGTCTCAATTACATGTTATAATGGTAACGCCTAGCAATTTTTAACTTTAAGGTAAAACGTGGTAAGTTGGGTTTAACTGTGTGCTAACTGCAGCCAAGGCTTGCCTTCTTAGTTAAAGGCATGGTTAGTTCCATACGTCCCCAAGGATTACCAACTGTGAAAAAGCAAGATAGACGGTTCTCAAAACCCAAAAAGCAGTTCACAACCTCAAAACACTTAGCAAATCTTGCAAGTGACCTACATTTTACCAATGGTTCTTAGGGCTATTTTTATTTCTCAAAGATTAAACTCATATAACTGGAAGGTACCACAGCTTTTATTTCACCTTAAAATTATTAGCTCCAAGGACTTGTCTTTTTTAAGGCCATATTAATTAAGAGCTTTTTTTTTTTTTTTTTTTTTTTTAGTATTGCTCTCTTGCCCAGGGTGGAGTACAGTGTCCTGATCTCAGCTCACTGCAACCTCCACCTACCAGGTTCAAGCAATACTCCTGCCTCAGCCTCCCAAGTAGCTGGGATTACAGGTGTACACCACCATGCCCAGCTAATTTTTTGTATTTTTAATACAGCCGAGGTTTCACCATGGTGGCCAGGGAGCTCTTTTTACAGACATCATACACAGTGTACACACAAACAGGCAGAAGAAAACCCAGTCACAGGGTGGGCCCTTTAGGAGATAGGGCTAGGAAAACATGCACATACCAAACCAGAAAGAAACATTCCCTACGGCAGGATTGCTAAACAAAGTCAAAAAACTTCAAAGATTAATTTGTTGACGGGGTAGAGAAGGGGAAAGAAAAAGTTTTAAAATGTCGGGGAAGAATCTTTTTTTTTTTTTTTTTGGAGACAGAGTCTCGCTCTGTCCCCAGGCTGGAATGCAGTGTCCCGATCTCCGCTCACTGCAACCTCTGCCTTCTGGGTTCAAGCAATTCTCCTGCCTCAGCCTCCCGGGTAGCTGGGACTACAGACGCACGCCATTTTGTGTTTTTAGTAGAGACGTGTTTCCACTGTGTTGCCCAGGCTGGTTTCGAACTCCTGAGCTCAGGCAATCCATCTTCCTTGGCCTCCCAAAGTTCTAGGATTACAGGTGTGAGCCACCAACATCTGCCCAGTTGAATCTCTATTCAGCAAGTTGTTCCTCCCCCAGGGAGAAAAGTTTAATTACTGTCCCATGGAGTTGAAACCGTTTGGCGGGGGAAGGGGAAAGCTGTGGCAGCATGGCTGGGAGCCAGCCGCTGGCTGTGCGGCACCCTTGGGCAATGCGTCCCAGCCCCAGCATGGAGGTGAGAGCTGCTGCGAGCTGCTGTTCCTTGGTCCCTCCCGAGAAAGCAAGGAAAGGGCCATGAAAAGGCCCCCCAACCCCCAGCAGAAACAAGGGGTGAGGGTTCAAACCCCAGGAGCAACAAGGGGTGGGGGCGTGGTTTCTTGTAAGCTCTGAAGTCGGAGGTTGAAAAGGCTTAGAAATCACAGTGAAACGTTTTTTTGTTTTGTTTTGTTTTTTTGAGACAGAGTCTAGCTGTGTCACCAGGCTGGGGTACAGTGGCCCGATCTCGGCTCACTGCAACCTCTGTCTGCCTCCCGGGTTCAAGCAATTCTCCTGCCTCAGCCTCCGGAGTAGCTGGGACTACAGGCGTGCTACTATGCCCAGCTAATTTTTGGATTTTTTTAGTAGAGACGGGGTTTCACCATGGTCTCGATCTCTTGACCTTGTGATCCGCCCGCCTTGGCCTCCAAAGTGCTGGGATTACAGGCATGAGCCACCGCGCCTGGCCGAGAGGTTTTGATTTCCCATTTGACTCACCGCTTCTGGAGCCCATGTTGCGCCAAAACTGTTGCATGACTTTTCCTTAGTTCAGGTAAAGATGAGGTTCTTGTCTGTCCCACAGCCATGAAAATTTAGGCTTGCAGACAGTTTAAGGGGCGAGTAAAGCAAGGTTTTCATGGCTGAAAGCGGAGGGGGGAAGGGGAAACAGGGATCCTCCACAAGGCCAGAGTCCCCAGCTAGAGTGCTCCCGAGGTGGCTGTTTGAATCTCAGATTCTGCACAGGAAGAGGAGGGGCCAGGCTCCTCCCCGTTGCAAAGGGCGCAAACTTCCTGAGGCTCCGCCCCAGTGGGCGGGCTGGTTGGAGTTTCTCTAGGGGTCCCTTCCCACCTGGCTGTCTCGCTTCCAACTTCTCTGTGCCTTATTATGTTGGCTCTGAATGTCTACCTTTCTAGCAAGATGAGAGACATTTTCTTGAATTATTCCCTTAAATACATGCTGCAGATGTTTACTTTTTTTTCTCCTTCTTTCAGAAATGCCAACAATTTGTAGGTTTAGTCACTTTACATAATCCCATATTTCTAGAAGACTTTGTTCATTTCTCGTTCTTTTTTAAAATATTTGAGTAAGTTACTTCAAAAGACTGCTCTTTGAGCTCTGAAATTCCTTCTTTTGCTTGTTCTCATCTATTGATAAACCACTTAGTTTTACTTTGAAATTCATTAAATGAATTCTTCAATTCCAGAACCTCTGATTTCTTTATTTCTTCTTTCATTTCTTGTATTGCTTTAGATGTTCCTTTGTGATGATTTTCAAACTTGTCTTGAATCTTGTTGAGCCACACTGCAATCCATGCTTTGAATTTTTTTTTTTTTTAATTTTACGCTCAGCAGTACATGTTCAGGTTTACTGTACAGTGAAATTGCATATCATGGGGGTTTGACGTACAGCTTATTTTGTCACCCAGGTAATAAGTGTAGTATCTGATAGTTTTTTAGTCCTCATACTCCTCCTACCCTTTACCCTTAAATAGGCCTCAGTGTCTGTTTTTCCCTTCTTTGTGTCCACAGGTACTCAATGTTTAGCTCCCACTTAAAAGTGAAAGTATGCAGCATTTGGTTTTCTGCTTCTGTGTTAGCTGACTTAGGATAATGACCTCCATTTCCATCTGTTGCTGCAAAGGACATAATTTTATTATTTTTTATGGCTGCATAGCAGTCCATGGTGTATATGTATAGATATTTTCAATATCTAGTCTACTGTTGATGGGCATTTAGGTTGATTCCATGTGTTAGCTACTATGAATAGTACTGTAAAGAACATATGCATGCATTCTATCTTTATGATAGAATGATTTATATGACTTTGAGCATGTAGTCATTAATGAGATTGCTTAGTTGAATAGTAATTCTGTTTTAAGTTCTTTGTGGAATTACCACACTGCTTTCCACAATGGCTGAGACTAATTTACATTCCCACCAGTAGGTATAAGCATTCCCTTTCTTTACTTTTTTCATTTCTGAGTTTTCATTTTGATTGGGGACCATTGCTGGAGAGCTAGAGGGATTCTTTAGTGTTGTCACTACATTCAAATATTTCATAATTCATAATTCTTGTACTGATTCCTTCACATCTAGAGATACTGGCTTTTTTTTTTTTAAGTTGGAGTCTCACCCAGGCTGGAATGCAGTAGTGTGATCTTGGCTCACTGCAACCTCCACCTCCTGAGTTCAAGTGAATCTCCTGCCTCAGCCTCCTTAGTAGGTGGGATTACAGGTACCCACCACCACGTCCAGTTAATTTTTGTATATTTAGTAGAGATGGTGTTTCACCATGTTGGCCAGGCTGGTCTCGAACTCCTGACCTCAAGTGATCTACTTGCCTTGGGCTCCCAAAGTACTAGGATTACAGGCACAAGCTACCACACCTGGCCACATGTCTTATTTCTATAATTATCTTCATGTGGCTAGAATCTGTCTTCCCTTCTTTTTTCTTTTCGTTTTCTTTCTTTCTTTTTTTCTTTCTTTCTTTCTTCTTTCTTTTTTCCTTCCTTCTTTTCTTACATTATTGGGGTATTTTGGGGCTTTTTCACTCTTCCATAGGCAGTGTGACTAAAGATTGTGGTAGTGTCTTTGGCTTTGCTTCTATATCCCTATTAACTTTTGCTGGTAGATTTTATATGGGCCATGTGGTTTGACCCACAAGCCAATAGACAGTGCTTACAGGTAACAGCTGGCTGCAGACAATGCAACTGGTTATACACTTGACCCTTGTTCACTAGGAGAAGCTCTTTGTTGCCTGAGGCAATGAGCTAATACATGGAGTACACAGTGGTCGGAGTTCCCTACTGAGCTCCAGTGTGGGACAGGATGGATGGGACTGGACAAGGCACGTCATACTACAGGTCCCCCTGTGGCAAGCATTAGCACCAGCACGAAGGATGAATACAAGTGGGCAGCCATCATGTGCCCAGAGGTGTGCCTAGAAATGGAGCTGGAAAACCTTCCTAGCACCAAGTTCTCAGCATGGTGAATGGGGGTAGCCTAAACTCCTAATCCAGGAGAGTGCATACTCCAGGTACATGGAGATCTGCCTGGGCATGAAGTGGAGAAGTTTCCACTGCACCACAGTCTCTTTGCAGGAAGGGTATGGTGGCTCAGGCTACTAATCCAAACAAGCAGGTGCTCCAAATGTCTGAGGATCTGCCTGGTGATTGGGCAGAGAGGGTCCTGCTTCACCATGGTCTCTGCACAGGAGAACTGGGATGACTTAGGCTACTAGTTCAGGAGAGTGAGTGCTCCAAAAAGCTGGAGATCTGCCCATGCATGAAGAAGAGAGGGCCTCCCCTGCACCCAGATCTCTGCACAAGAAGGGTGAGGCAACTGAGGTTGCCAATCCAGGTGAGCAGCGGCTCAGAATACCTGGAAATCTGCCTGGACTCCCCATCCTCTCCATGGAGTGGAGAGTTTAAAGAGTTTAAGTTTTAAAAGTTTTAGGAAGAAAAATCTGCATAGAATACAACCAAGAGACAGAAATGTTCAGTTCTTGAGTAACTGTTATTTTTCTTTTTTTTTTCAGTATTTCTTATTAGTTTTTGTTGTTTATAGCATCTCCTTATTTTTTAAAAGCTTCCGCTTATAGAAAAATGGGGGGCCATTCATGTAATATCGCCATGCCTATATATGACATTTATTACCAAAGATTGAAAGTGGTTTTGGGGATACAATTTGAATTAAGCAAGGCCTCTGATAAAAATGTTAAATGTTCATTATTTTAAAGTTGATTTGTTTCATCAGGAAAAAACAAAAGTCCAGGCATGGTGGTTCATTCCTGTAATTCCAGCACTTTGAGAGGCTAACACAAGAGGATTACTTGAAGTCAAGAGTTTGAGACCAGACTAGACATTGAAAAATTCATTGAGTGTGGTGGTGTGTGCCTGTAGTCCCAGCTATTCAGGGGGCTGAGGCAGGAGAATTACTAGAACTCAAGAGTACAAGGGTTTGGTGATCAATGATAGTGCCACTGCACTCCAGCCTGGGTAACAGTGCAAGACCCTAACTCTAAAGGAGAGAGAGAGAGAGAGAGAGAGAACATACATTCACTTGTTGAAAGTCATTTTATTTTATCAACTATCTATACATGTAAGTTGATGTCTTTCAACCAAATAAACAGGAGAGCAATTGTACCGGACATAAAATGAAGTGCATCAGAATTTCTAACAGAATGCCGTCAACTTTCTAGTCACTTTTCTTTTGCCTATTTGGAGCACTCTGTGTGATATTTGTATTTCTTATTGATCTCAGCAGTTTTTTCTAAGGCAGGGATAAGAATATAGTCTTTATATGTTCAGAACATCTAGCACAGAGAGTTGCACACAGTAGGCCCTCAGTAAATGTGTATTGAGTAAAGGGCAGAGTTGACTTTCTAACCATCAGTTCGTCTGCAGTTAGTAGTAGTAGAAGTAGTAACAGCAGTTGCAGTAGCAGCAGCAGCAATGGAGGTAATAGTAGTAATGGTACTAGTAGCATATTTAAGATCTGGGAAAGGATGTGGGGAGGGAGAGGAATCAGCCTACCTACATCACTCAGAGTCTTGAATAATAAAAATACAGAAAATTAGACCTCTTAATGAGAGCTTTTGTTCAGGGATAATGTTATAAATGATAGATACAGATATGTTGACTACAAATAATGACTGATCATGTTCACAAAAAAGTTTTGTATGTGCATGTGAGCCCTTGTAAATCTGAGGGATTCCAAAGTCTGCAAAATCTATCCTGATGTTTTACTATTGATAAATAATGACGTGTGGTAAAACAGAAGATACCATCTATACACGTGCCAGGCTTTTTATGATTTTTTTTTATTGTACTTTGTTTGGTACCTATCATAATAAAGAATAGTATATGTGTGTGACGATAAAGTGATATATATAATTGGATAAATTAAAACAAGGGAAATACTTTAAAGACAAGGGAGGGAAATGATGGTGGTTTTATAAGTATATAAACATAGAAGTCAAACCTTATGCAAATATTTCAAAGTGTATTGGATTGTTAGTCATAGTGTGCCAATAACATATGACATAACAGATGTGCTTCTAGTAGATGCTAAAAAAATCTGTAACTTTGTAGAACCACATCCTCCATAGTTATTGGTTAATCATATCCATGCCTATTGATGGAAATCACAGACTCCCACTTCCCCAGAGTTTCAATTACTGTAATTATATAGACAAGTTCAATTTATGGACAAGGTGAGTCCACTGTATGTGTACCCTCAACACCCACAAGGATATGTACATATTATTTAATAATTTAAGATCAAATCTTTATGTGTTATATTAGAAATTTATCACATTTGTGGCAAATTTTGAAAATATAAAATTACTTATGTATTAATTCTTAAAAATTTTTCTGTGTTTTGCCTTTCCTTTTCTTTTTGTTCTTCTAAAGTACTTTTAAATTATTCTCAGAATCTTTGTATTATAAGATTTAGTAAGAAGGATGAGAGTCAGGCAGAGAAACCTGAATAATATCATTCATATTTGTAAATATACCTACTAAACTCTCACAATAATCCTTCATACAGGACTCATGTGTTTTAAAAAATTAAAAAGAATTATCATCTTATCTTTCTTTTGATTTGATATGCCAATCATATGTACATAACACTCTATTTTAAATAACCACTTATACTTCATTGTTACATACTGCCTTTTTTAAGGTCTGAAGTAAACAATGCTGGTACATTTTACAGCACGGGCACACAAAAGTCTTCTTGATCTGAAATTGAAGTAAGTTGAGATGGAAATGATTGAACAGGCTGCTAGTGATTAGAGAATGTGCTCACTGCTTGAAGTGTTTTATAACTGTCTCTTTTTGGCATCTGCACCAAAGGCGATGTCATTTGAAACAGCTTTATAGAACTGCCACTTCCCTTCACAAACCTTTACTATTCAGCTTCATGTCATTATATATTCAAAACAGACTTGTTATTAAAAACAGTCTGAGGCCATATGAGTGCTAATCATGGTTAGAGTGTTTTACTAAGTCATCTTTTTATAATTCCAACTTTAGCTAAAATCTAGCTGTAAATTTAGGATAACAATATCATTATCTGCAACAAAGACATGTTGTCTTTTATAAGAAGCAAATTTTATACTCACCATAATATTTTATATCATTAAATTATGGAAAGTTTATGAATAACTTCATCATCTTTATATGTATCTATTATACATATAGATACATGAGAAAGAATTAGAGAGATAGGTTAAAAATGTTATGTCAGCATACTGATACCCTTTGGACTGCTGCATAGTCAAACTTTTAATGTGAAGACTTGAATATATTGATTAACTATTGCTAGAAGTGTTCAATACCAGACGGTCTCACAGGATCTACAAAGGTGAGAGATCCAGAAGATAAATGTGGCCCCAATGAACTAGAATAACTATTATAAGCACTGATAACTATAGGAAATATTTCTAAAGGTAGGAAGAGTGTATGGTACCTAATATATTTTATTTTAAGGGACCCTAATATTCTCACCTCTACAAAAAGCAGCTTTTCTATCATGCTTAAAGATTAATATTTGATTTACCACTTTAAGTTAAGGTAGTGATATGATGTCAACTCTAATATATAAAACAAATCAAATTGCGGATGATAATGTGAGGGCCCATCCGTATTTGCACCTATTTATAGGTGGTTCAACCCAACTCCTACTTTCATCCCAACTGCCCAATGGGTACCTCTGCTAAACCACAGGGTTCTAAAGAACTGCATGTGACATTGTCTCCAAAAGACTATGATTATATCTATGTGTTTGATATCAAGAATTATGGTCCAAACCAAGCCTAGTCTCTATTACCCTGCTAGAGATGTGATTGTTATACTGAGAAATCTTCTGGAAATGGGACATAAATAATGAAGAAAGTTTGATGAATATTCAGAGAGATGTAAGGAGTGAAAAAAGGTCACAATTTGAAGATCTACAAACATAAAGACATCTGTTTAACATGAGGCTTTGACTGAAGACTAGAATGTCTGGGAAGCAGCTTTGTTACATGTGCTTACTGAGGAGGACAGAAATGCCGCCACTTCCTCCAGGGTCAGTCCTTTCTATAAGGCACAATATGTTCTGCATTTTTATGAAGAACAAGAAAGAAACAACAATTAACATTTATCAAGTGCCTACTATGTGCCTAAAATTGTACCAAGTGATTTATTTAAATTATCTCATTTAGAGTGTGTGACAATAGGGATACTGTTTCTGTCTCCTTTTTTGGAGAAAATACAATTAAGAATGAAATAAGAGATTCTATTTAGGGTTTCCTTAAAAAATGTAAACTCATTCTTCACGATTTGGAGATCCAAGGCAATTGTTGCGTTTCTAATATTTCTTCTCTTACTAGTATTTTCAGCTGCTATAGGGACATATTTGTTGATATGCTTCTGATTTATTTCTATGTAATCTTAGAGAATGTTTTAAAAAGGGATTTTTTGTTATTTTTTGTTTGTTTTCTCTCTCTTCATCTTAAGAGAAAACTGAATTTAAACACCAATAGACTGATTTTTGGTTATTGTTAGCAAAATCTCACACCTCTTTTTTCCAAGTCGTTCCCAAACCTAAAGTAACCAAAGATTGCCTAACAGCTGTTTAAATATATCTTTGTAGTTTGGTCAAAAGATACAACTATTTTATCTCGATTCATTTTGAAATGAGATACCGAAGGTTCTAGTCTCAATTTACTTACTTACTTGTGGCCAGGTTATTTAACTCCTTTGAGCCTTAGTTTTATCAGGTGGCTTAATTTCTGATAAAAGTCCTTATTTTTCTGAAGAGATGGGACTTGACTTAAAAATGTCATTTAAAATGTCTTAGGCCGGGGGGCAGTGGCTCATGTCTATAATCCCAGCACTTTGGGAGGCCGAGGCTGGCAGATCACCTGAGGTCAGGAGTTTGAGACCAGCCTGGTCAACATGGTGAAACCCCATCTCTACTTAAAAATATAAAAATTAGCCAGGCATGGTGGCGGGCACCTGTAATCCCAGCTACTCATGAGGCTGAGGCAGGAGATTCGCTTGAACCCAGGATGCGGAGGTTGCAGTGAGCCAAGGTTGCACCACTGCACTCCAGCCTGGGTGACAGGGGAGACTTCGTCTCAAAAAAACATAAATAAATAAAATGTCAAAAAGTTACCTCCAGCATTAAAAGTTATAATTTTATAATTTCACAGCATTAACATTAAAAAAATAAACTGATTCTAGTAAAAGATGATTTTAAAACATTATTCTGACCTTATTACTCTCCCATATTCTCTTGCACTTCTCCTTCCGTACTTTTAATCATCTGTTCTGTCAAGGAAAAGATAAGAAGTCTGGAATTTGGATTTGAGCTTTTACACTCATTTAGGGTGAAGCATAAAGACATAATATCAATGAATGCAGACTTATATAACTATAAAATGTGAATAATAATCCCTACTTCCCGGGAGAGTTTGAAAGTAAAGTGAAATGAGCATGAGATATTACCTTATAAAATGTAAACTGCAATGTAAATATAAGGTCTTATTACCCCACTTGAAATTATAACTATACCAATCAACATTTAATTTCCACTTCCTCTGTTATGGGTAGTATTAAAATGCAAAATCTCTCTAACCAGCAGCAGCTTGGGGTCAGGAGATTATTTTGAGGCGAGCTCACTTATCCAAGAATTGCATAGGCATTGTCACTGTGCAATGGCCATGAGATCACTCAAAGCCATAGAAACATTATTCTTCATGTTTCTTTAAATTCATAAAGTTTAAACTTAGGTCATAGTGAAACTGACATTCTCAAGCTTGCTTGCTCCTTGCATTGAATGCTGGTCTTAGAAAATTAAATGCATAGCCACTGTTCCTTAGGAGGAAGTTAGCTTATCTATATAAAATTCTAAACTGTGGTGATCCAATACTCATCCAGTGATCTTTGCCACTAAGGACCTAGAGTAGATTGGCTCTAAAGAGGACAGTACCCAGAATTTCTTATAATTATGTTTTTCATCCTTCACCCAATCTGAATCTGCTATAACTAGAAATAGAAACTACTCAATCCTTCAATTATGAGTAATATGTAAGTAAATTAAAGGAATCAGCATGCAATCTAGAAAAAAAATTCAAACAAAAAGCAGTAAAGGAGGAAAGGAATAAAGAAAAAATGAAATAATTCGAATATCAGAAATCTGTTTTTTCACAGTAGATGAAAATCATGGTCAAATGGCTGGCTATACATTATCCTATATGAAGCAAGAACTAAATAAAAATATAGAAGGCAAACTGTGGAATTTGGGATTATATACTTACAGAACTTTGGGTATTATTCAATCTAGTTTTAATATTTTTAACAAGTTTCAATAGGTGGAACTTGGGGGGTGGGATGAAGAGAAATTAAAACCATCTTTGAAACAAGAAAAAAAGAAGCAGTACAAGGAGAAAAGACAAGGTTGGGGAAAAATTAATATGAGAAATGGAGGTAAAAATAAGAGTTAATCAAAAAGCCTAAAAAGAGCTATAAAGGTAACAAAATAGAAGACAAGCAAAAAAAGAGTCAGTATATGAAAAACCTGCATTTTCGTGTAAAATTTTAGTTGATTTTAGATTTTAGTGTACTAAAGAAGTAAACTAATGAGCTAAATAAACGGCAAATGTTTACACCTCTAGAAAATTTACCCCAAATTAAAGAAGCTTAAGCAACATATTTTTAAAAAGTTACATTACAGCCCAGAGAAAACTCACAAGAATAGCAACACAAAGACATATCACAAGAAAATTGCAATACTTGAAAGATCAATAAAGTATTTTGAGTACCAGCCAGACCCCAAATCAAATGCCTTATAACAGGAAAAAAAAATAGTCTTGCTTCTGATTTCTCCACAGAAACCTTCAACTCATACAAATGCAGTGGAATGAAACCTACAAAATTTTCAAGGAAAGAACGACCTAAGAATTTTATATTCCACCTATCTATCATTATATATATATATATATATATTCCACCTATCTATCATTATATATATATATATATATATATATATGCAACACACAAGTATTTTTGAACATGCAGAACTCCAGAATATGTTTCTCATAAGCCCTCTTTAGTATCCTGCTAGAAGACAAATATCAGCCAACCAAGAGAAAATTGAATAAATCATAATAAAATAACTGGTGGTGATTATTGTCCATATTTCTCTTGGGACTAATATTTGAAATAATGTAGAAACTAAAGCCTGCAACATAATAAGCAATGCTATATGCTCTGGTAGTATAACTAATAAAAATTGTGTAACAGAATGTGGCAGGGAAAAGGGATAGGGAATGAAGGTAAACTAAATTGCTGATTTTCTCAATTTTGAGAGTGGGAGGAGTGATCAGACCTATTATTTAGAAATAAAAATAAATTAGCAGATATATAAGTACGTTTAAGTAAGCAAAGATAAGCAAACGTTAAGAAAAATAATGCACTGACTGAAAGAGGAGGTGGAGGAAACAGTGAGAAAAGAAAGAAATATGCTAATGCTGTTATTGTTCGCAGAAGGAAATTCATAGATACAGTCCCAAGAAAGAGGAGATTAAAGGTATTCTTTAAAAAAAAGCACATAACAAAAACTCAAATCATCTTCTTTATTAGAAATACACTGTGAATGTATAGCAGGCATGCACACCTATGCATGAGCTTGTATGTGAAGCCAAGCAAACAGACCACAAAAAATTTTTATAGACATGAAAAGAGAATTCATAAAATAACATAATAGAACTAACTTCCAACTTGTCTACCATATCCATAAAGTAGATAAACTAAGCTGTTAATTAAAATAAATACTTTCAAATTTAATCTCAATGTAAAATCCAACTTTATATACTATGCAAGAAATTCCAAATAAACTGACTCAATGTCCACATACAAAAGAGAGACATAATTTTATCAACAAAAAAGAAGAAGAAGTTAAGATCTGAATTTCCAACAAGGTTGAATTTAGGCAAAAAGGTGTTACGTGAAAAATACTAGTAAGGGCACTTTATAATGTTAAAGAATGCAAATCACGGTAGAGTTAGACACCAAATAACACCAAAAAATGTTCAATCACACATGGAAATAATCAAATGTTGAAAATACCAAATAAAATTTTAATGACAATATCAATGCTGATGGAGACATTTAAAATAAAAGCTTTTTACTTCCTGAATAAATTAGAAGCTGTATATATTGCATTCATCAGCACTTTTTTGGTTGCAAGAAACAAAAATTCTATTTAAGCAAACTTAGGCTGAAAGCAGCATTCCTTAGAAGACACACATAACTGTGGCTGGGCTGCATTGAAAACAAGAACCAAAACTGATATGCTGCAAGCAGAAAGTTTGTCTCATTGCTGTTTGTCTTCCTTTTCTGCTGAGCACATTCTTCCATGAAGTAGGTAGCCTTACTGGCAGCTACCTAAGGGCCTCACATTTCCTCTAACAGAGAGGAACTGAATTGCTCTTTTTGATATACTTTAAAAATCCTAAAGAAGAGTACTCAATAGCCCGGCTTTACTGGAGTGCCCTCCGTCCCGGGCCAGTCAACTATGGCCAGGGGAGACTGTGGCCTCATTGGTGTAGGTTTCCAACCGAAAACAATCACTATGAACAGAAGAGTGAGGAGGATTAAAAGGGGCCTCTTTCAATTTGTCTATTTGATTCCAGTAATTAGAGCAGGCAGACAACTTCCTAAAAAAGGTAAACATAATTCAGGGCAGAATAAACAACAGGTATATTATGAACCTTTAAAATGCTTATAGCTGACAATATTTATCAGAAGTGAACATTGAAAATAATGTAAATGTTTAACACAAGTAGTATATCCATTCAATGTCAGTGACACAAATTGCTTATAAAGAGTCTATCATTACAGGAAAAGTATTTTGATATAAAGTTGTTGAAAAATAACTATAATTTTTGAAATTACTAAATTTGATACATCAAAAATACTAGAAGATGCATTAAAATCACTGGTTTATGTTTTTCATTTCCTATACTAAATATATAATACTTTTATGACAGAATAAAGAATACTTTTTTTTATATAAAAAAAGAATGTTTACCTGTGTCAATTCTTCCTTCCTTCATGTATTTGGGAGAGGCCTAGTCGAGGTTATGATTATACCATAGGAAAAGATTTTCTCATAAGAATAATCTAAGAATCATATTATCACAGCAATATGAAAGATATGAAGATTAAAGGATATCCTCTCTGTATTCATATTTCTATGATATTTTTTATGTAGGACCACAATGTTATGATAATAACTGCAAAGTATGTTATTGAAGGATCCAACGGGTCAGAGGGGTAGAGAAGGGCACACATGATCAGAGAGTTGTGAGATGGATGCAGATTCCTTAAATCCTAAAAGGAAAGGGCCTTCACTATTCTAAGCAGCTTAAATAAGTAATAAATAGAAATTGTGATATGATTGGAAAATTGAGATTTAAGTGCAGCATGAACAGAGTACAAGTGCTGTGAATTTAAACACCTTTCTTAGTGTGAAATCTTGTTAAGTGATTCCCTGTTGTGACCTGTACCTTTCGTGCTGCTTATTTAATGAGGAAGCCTTCGAAGAGCGTGTGACATCTTTCTAAGATTAATGGCTTAATGCAAAAGTATCCTTTCAGGGTATTTAGTGTGTCTCTTTTAAAATGATTGCTAATTCTTGGACCAATTTCTGGGATCAGCAAGCATATAATTTTGCAGCTAGCACTCTGCAGTTTATTCCTATTTTTTTGTTGTTTTTTCATCTCTATCACAACCTTGACTTGGCACTGGCCAGGGAAACAGGCAGGTACACAAGATATCTCAGCCTCCAGGAAAGTGATAACTTGGAAGAAACACACAAGGCGGGCTTATTGAGAAAAGATGTAAAGCGAGAGTTTTAAAAACTATTCTAATTTATTCTAACTAGAACCCCAGCAATGTAAGCAAAATAATTTAAACAAACAAACAAAAAATAGTACTCAAATAGAAGAGAATGATAGAGCAATGTCTGATCCAGAGAGGCAGCTAAGAAATATTCCAGTCATTCTTTTCCATATTTTTCTAGTAGTAAATATACATACATAAACACAGTATTTACCTATCTATCCATCCCACATATTTGCCCACATATAATTATGGCTGCAGGTAGGTTTCTATGTGTATGCATGTTGTGTGTTTAATGTATAAAAGTCCTTCATAATGAGAAAATCATTTTCCATGTGCAAAGTTTAATATTTTATATGAAAGGACCTCTTTTTTTTTTACTTTCTTCATCCAAAATAAATAGGCAAACACCAAGAACTAGAAGTAAGCCTTCTAACTCCTAATTCTCTGTGTTTATATAACAATAAAAATTAGCCTTCTATCTGTCTCTTTGATGAATGTCTTTGACCTTAACCAGCAAGCAAGAATCAATACCTATTTCTATAGATATTTATTTAAAGATTTGATTAGAAGCAATTAAAAAGGCATAGAAGGCACCTTTTTATCCACTTTATTCACCCACTGTTCACTTCTACACTGTAAAAAAAATCTATATTCATTTTTCTTAAAAAATAACCTACATATTATCTCTCTTGAGAATTCAAGCCTGCACATTTTTCACTTACCTCATTTTACTAAGGTATATACAACCACTATAATTAAACTAAATGCTTTACGTGATTATGAACTATTGGTACATTAAATTTAAGGAACAGAGGAACTTAAAATACAGGGTTATATTTATGCTTAAGGTTACCTAGATTTTTTTTTTTGGTATTACTTGTTGTCCCCTGATATTATGCAGGTCACACATACATATGCAAACACATGTACCAGATCTTTGCCACCGTGAAATACACAAAATTTACAGAAAATTAAAAAAAAAATTATAGGCAATTAGGCATTATAGCTTTACTAGTATAAGTTGTCCTGAAGAGAATATTCTCATGGCCTCAGGATCTATAAGTCAGAAAAAATCCTTGGGATCCTAGGAGTCCTGAGGATTCCAGAGATGAGGGTGGGGATAGATAGCCGAGAGTTTGTCTTTACTTGTTTCCTGTTTTATTTGTTTTAATTTGTATCTCCTAATAAATGTCAGGTAACTAGATGCTATATAACATGTAATATTTAATATTTACAATAGCCATAAAGTTTAGCATTATTATTCTCGTTTTTTCAGATGTAGCAATCAAGACAAAGTAAAAAGCCTAAAGTCATAGAGTCAACTGTAGCCAGAGCTTATCTGGGTTCTACAGCCTTTCATTTTTGTAGATTTAAATTTAGGTTTTAAAAAAATACAAACAGGTGATAAATTCATGTAACCTTTTTAGGTGATTGCTTGCCTTCCATTTGCATATTCTTTTCTACATTTTAGAACATATTTCAGTTATCTATTAGTCAATTTGTTCATCAAAATCAATGATGTTGAGCAAAATTAGGTTATCATTGTTGATTTCAAAATATTTAGAATTAAGATGTGGAGATAAAGCTTAAATTTCTTAAGTTTTTTTCTTAATATTTCTACTACTTAAAAGTTGAATAATGGTACAAAAATAATTCAAAGCATTTTTAAATGTCAAAGACACTGACTTTGTCATTAATTAGCAAGTCAGTTATATGGGTAATCAAGGTCATAGGAATTTTACTTTAAAAGATAGAGTCAAGATTTAATATTTCTAATATCTTTATGCAAATTCAATTCATTCATTCATTCAATGTTTTTGCTCGCCCACTATGTTTCAGGAACATAATATGTGGTTTGGAGATAGCTATTATATAATATAAGACAGGCCCTGTCTACAAAGAATTTACAATCTATGAATTTGTCTCTGTGATTTTATAATATAATATGAGAAGTTCTATGATTGCTTTGTGTCACCAATCTAGACAAGGGAAATTCTGACAACAAAACAGCTATCAATTTTTGTGTACTTATCCAGATACAATCACCAGCTAAACACCTTTCCATGTAGCACGTTGATTGCCTTTAGCTGAATATTCCTGCATTATCATATTCCAATGTCTTGACTTCTGCTACTTACTAAGCAGGGAATTTTTCTCCTTCCATCTTTAATAGTCAAAATCCTACATGTCCTAAAACAAACAATGTCAACCATCTCATAGTAATATAAACTGTTACAATCTTTCTGGAAAGGTGTTAGTCAACATACTATTCAAGCGCCTAGAGAATGTTTATAAACTGTGACCCACTTTCAGAGACGGTAAGGAAATAAAGAAATGTGTATAAATATGTGAACCGTAATAATATACATGACAATGAAAAACTGAAAAAACTTAAATACAATGTGAAGATAAATCATCTTACTTTCTAGTACCATTGTCAGTACACTTACTTTTCACTTAAGTTAAATTCTATTTTAAGCCACGGGAGGAAAGGAAGACAGAAAGAGAAATAAGTTAAGTAGTGATGTTCATGCAGCCCAGCTCATAGCCTTCTACAACGGACTGAACGTCTATGTTGCTACCAAAAGTCATACTTTGAAACCCTAATCCCCAGTATGATGTTATATCAGGATGGTACCTTGGGAGGTAATTAGGTCATGAGGGTAGAGCCTTCATGGTGGGATTAGCATGTTTACACAAAGAAACAAGAGAGTGCTTGCTTGCTTCCTCCCTCTCTCTCTTCCTCTTTCTTTCTGCACTTCTGCCCCATGCCACTCCTCACCACCAGGAGAAAACCAGGAAGAGCCCTCACTAGGAAACAAATTAGCCAGTACCTTGACCTTAGACTTCCCAGCCACCAGAACCGTAAGAAATAAACGTCTTCTGTTTATAAGCCACCCAACCTATGGTATCCTATTGTAGCAGTGCAAACTGAGACACTCTATATCTATATAAATTTATGTCCCAGAGAAAATGTAATTTGGGAAAGAATTTTCTCTCATTTGGTAATCTTCCTCTAAGTCATGGGGTGGGATCTTCTCACTCAATGAATGTAGCTTTATGGGCATTATTATATATTTAACCATCAAACTCATCTGGTATTCATTCAAAGAAACAGTAATCAGGAATAAATTTTATTTTAGGTGATTTTTGTCTTACTTTTAAAAAACGTGTTTATTTAGAGACAGGGTCTTATTCTATCACCCAGGCTGGAATGAAGTGGAGCCATCATAGCTCACTGTAACCTCAAACTCCTGGGCTCAAACAATTCTTTCACTATGACTTCCCAGAGCACTTAGGTTAAGGCATGAGCCACCATGTCCAGACTGTCTTACTTTTTAAGTTGTTGCCTTTACAAATGATACAACACCACAGAACACTAACATGACTAAATGGTATTCAGGCATTAAAATAGTATATATAGAGAAAAAGAATTCATAAAAACATATCAAAGTTTATATATTATTGGGTAAGAAAAGAATTTTCCACACATGAGATTAAGGCAAAAAGCCACAAGAGGAAATATTTGACTACATAAAAATAAAATGAAATTATTACATCAAATTACAATAAAATTTAAAATTATGCAATTAATTGTGAATATATGTGTATATATATATAATTAAATGGTTATTGTTCCCAAAGTATAAAGAGCTTTGACAAGTTAATAAGAAAAATCATGTACTCTGTTTAAAAAACATGTAAATGATAGGAATAGCCATTCACAAAAACATCTACACAAATGTTTAAGAAACAGAGAATGTAATTATTATAATATTACTAATATTTATTTTTAACAAGTAAAAATTATCTATTTTTAAATGATATACAATGTTAGTGAACGTATGTTACAAGTATCACATGTAAACTTGCTGAGAGAAATGCAGTTTTTGAGGTCAACTTCTCAAGGACTAGCAAAAGTTTAAAATGTTCATAGGCATTGATTCAATAATTTCATGACTATGATGATTTATGCTCAGTAAATAGCATGGACATGCACCAAAGTTTGGTTATTATCTTTCTATCCTATTGTTGCAATATAAAAAAATTGATGAGAAGGGGAGAGATCCAAGATGGCCGATTAACAACTAAGGATTGTAGCTCCCAGTGAAAGCGCAGAGAGCGAGTGGATGCCGCACTTTCAGACGAATTTTTGTTGCCCACAGACAGGGAGATTTCCGGCGGAATCTCCACACGGGTCGCCAGCGCGACTTTTTTGGCCGTCAGGGCTGTTTTGCCAGCACCCCGGCACGGCGCTTCTCGGCGTGGAGTATACGGGACAGGGGGCCCTTTGAGTCCGGCTCGGCTGGTCCCATCCCCACAAGGAGAACAGCAATTGGAAGTGCTGAGGACTGAGAGTTTCACAGTAAGCACAGCTGAACCGGGAAGGTCCAGCTCTGCAGGGGAAGGGGCATCCGCCAAAGGAAAACTAAGAAGCAGAAAAAACTTCATCACCGGGCGGAGAGATCCAAGATGGCTGATTAACAACAGCTCAGGATTTTAGCTCCCAGTGAAAGCACAGAGAGCGAGTGGACGCCGCAATTTCAGACGAATTTCTGTGGAACACAAACTGGGAAATTCCCGGCAGAGGAGCCACAAGGG